>KV748791.1:6329-21585 GCA_001692915.1 Glonium stellatum | reverse complement strand
CGCTAGCAATCCGCTCATGTACCCCCCTTGTATATACCTAGGTAACTTACAGGAGGTAGTGCACTAGTTATTAGGTAGTGCACCGGTAGGTACCTTGCCTACCTACTTACCTGGGTACGCGTCTACCTACCTACCTGGGTACGCGTTCTACCTTACCTGGCTAGGCAGGTAGGTCGGTAAAATGTTCGAAGCTCTTAGCAGCTGAGAAGGTTCCTCCGGTTGACATGCACGACATGCACGACATGCACGATATGCTTGAAGACCAATCAAACCAGGGCTTGGCCCACTGTGGCCTTCTGAAAATGCCCGCGTGCTCCGCCGTGTACAGTCTGCCAAGTTGCAGCCCTGCCTTGATGGCCCCAGCGATGACATGCAGCGCCTCGCCCACAGGCCCATGGCCCACAGTTCCATCCCGCCCATCCTGCACGCCCATCCTGCACGCCCATCCTTTGTCTGGTCAACTATTCCCCCATGTCTATCCCCATCTCTGAGACTCGCTTCATTTCCCACCATGAACGGGCGGGCGTCCCACGCCGGGTTAGCTGTGGCCTGCCAGCCGGAAGAAGCGATCTAAGATTTTACCGCCCGTCTGGCCGATGATTTCATACACGAAAATTTCCTCTACTCCTCCCATCCCCTCCGCAATCCTTCCGTGCCATCATGGCGCAAACCGTCCCTCCGAGCGAGCCCTTCAGCCAGGCCGCGGCCAATTCTGCCGACATTGCGCCTCGCAGCGATCTTCAGCAGCGCAGACCCTCGCGTGTTTCCAACATGGCGAAGAAGTTCAGCATCAGCGGCAAAGCCGGCGGAGATAGAATCGGCGAGGAGAATGGGAGTCATAACTCTGCTGATGACCTCCTGGAGGCCATGGGATACACTGCCGAGCTGTCCAGAAACAGGTCCACTTTGCAGGTCGTCTTCATGTCTTTCGTCCTTGCTTCTATTCCCTACGGTCTAGCCACTACCTTCTTCTATCCTCTCGTCGGAGGCGGAGCAGTCAACATAATCTGGGGTTGGGTTAGTGTGTCGCTCATCATACTTTGCGTCGCCGTTTCCTTAGGGGAGATATGCTCTGTCTATCCCACCGCTGGAGGTGTTTACTACCAGACTTTCATGCTGGCCCCTCCGTGGTACCGAAAGATTGCTTCTTGGATATGCGGCTGGTCTTTCGTTGTTGGGAACATTACCATCACCCTGGCCGTAAACTTCGGCACTTCGCTCTTCTTGGTTGCTTCTATCAATGTTTTCGAGAGCTCACCTGGCGTGGGCATATTTGCAGGAGAGACGTATCAGGTATTTCTTATATTCTTGGCCATCACTCTCCTCTGCAATGCCGTCTCCTCTCTTGGTAACAGGTGGCTGCCTATCCTAGATGTAAGTATTGGAGTTCCAATCTGTAGGCGTGTTGTTAATCCCCTTGCGACTGAGTAGACCTTTGCCATATTTTGGACGTTTGCTGGCTTGATATCCATTATCATTTGCACCCTTGTGATTGCGAAGCATGGTAGACACAGTGCCGATTATGTTTTTCGTGATTTTGACCCTTCCAATTCAGGCTGGCCTGCTGGCTGGAGCTTCATGGTTGGGTTACTGCAGGCTGCCTATGCTACCTCTTCTACTGGAATGATTGTCTCGTGGGTAAACCCTGCCTGAATTACGCGCCACCACTAACCCGGGGATAGAATGTGCGAGGAGGTAGAACACCCAGCGACTCAGGTTCCTAAGGCCATGGTTGCTACCGTTATTATCAACACCATCGGTGGCCTTCTGTTCCTGATCCCTCTGACTTTTGTTCTCCCAAATCTCGTCGACCTCATCGCTATTCCCTCGGGTCAGCCCGTCCCTACGATTCTGAAGTCGGCGGTGGGGAGTGCCGGCGGTGCAATTGGCCTCCTTATTCCTCTTCTCGTCCTAGCCTTGATGTGTGGCATCGGTTGCACAACTGCAGCATCGCGCTGCACCTGGGCTTTCGCACGCGACGGAGCCATTCCTGGTTCTCACTGGTGGAAAAAGGTCAATAAAACGCTCGATGTGCCTTTGAATGCCATGATGCTCAGCATGACAGTGCAAATTATTCTTGGCATTATTTACTTTGGCTCCGCTGCTGCATTTAACGCTTTCTCTGGCGTTGGTGTCATTTGTCTTACCGTCTCCTATGCTGTGCCCATTGCTGTTTCACTCCTTGGAGGCCGATCTCATCTCAAGAACGGGAACTTCGATCTAGGTCTGCTCGGTGCTACTTGTAATGTGATTGCTATTGGTAGGTCCACTCCGTTTTCATCTTTCACCGCTAATTTTTGCCGCCAGCTTGGAGCCTACTAGCCATCCCATTGTTCTGCATGCCTTCCTACCTTCCTGTCACGGCTACTTCTATGAACTACGCATCAGTTGTTTTTGCTGCTTTCTTTATCATTGCCTCTGGATGGTACTTCATATGGGGACGATCCAATTATGCAGGACCGCCAACCCACGAGGATGCGATTCTAGAGCACCGCCACTCTGTCAGCGCAGCTGATAAGTATTGACAAGATCTGTACATTTGATAAATACTTGAATATTACGTGTTTAATTTGGTGGGCTAGCATATCTGTAAAGTGTAGTTCCACCTCTCTAAATACTAAGTGTATTTTACCAAGCACATATGCGCACTTTCCTTACCTCGTTCTTGATGACTTTTTAGCAGAAGTTAAGCCCAGCAGTGCTTCCAGGCTATTCACGAAATTTGGGAAAATGTTGCCGCCATGTCCCCGTATCAACCTTTCTAAAACGAAAAAGATCCCTCATCTGCACACTATCACAAATATGGCCCTCTTCGAGACCTTTTGACCAGCGGACATCTTCATCAATTCAAACACGATGCAGCGTGGTATGCACGGGTCATTCGGCTAAGGTATACAGCACCGTGGATTGAAGGCTAATAATGTACTATTAGAATCATGGCTATTGGATGAACACCTGCACTCTGCACGTCAGAATCCAGCGCTCAATCGCAACTCTTATGCCACAGTCTTCAGGTTCACGTTATATCCTTCATACGAAATGCTTTCATCCGTTGCCAAAGCCTCCCTCTAAGCTCTAAGAATATCCATCCTTCGTAAATCCCGTCACATCACCACACATGAGCAAGTCTCAGAGCATCCACAACATGAGCAAGTTTCGCTGCACCAAGGATTCTTGATAGGCTTTGGTTTGATGATTGAGATGGCGGAAGAGGCGCTGCTGGCAGGCATATTGGCTTTGAACCTGTTTCTGATTAGAAGCGGTGAGAGAAGACGCCGGCTAAATATCAGCTCACGAGTGGATTTGCTACGTCTACGCTCAACAACGATGGGATATTATGGTGCCCGAGGATACGATTAAGAGAGTTCGCGAGAGAATGAAAGTGATTGCAACTGTCAGTACGGATGTTCCGCTGAAGCTTCAGGCGAAGACGGCCGGGGGGACTCTGATAGTTTTAGAAAAGGGCCAAGACAAGAACAAGACCGACGCCATCACGTCGTGTGGATCGGACAGCTCTGGATTGGCCAGTCAAGAGATTGGAAACGAAGCTGGTTTCTTGGCTTCTTGGCTATCTCTTGGCAGCTTCTCGGTTGATATGGTCATTTCGGTAGTCATGGTGGTTAATCTTCGCTATCACCTGTTAGCCAACCTCATCTGGTCTACAGCGGCTATCCACACCTTAAAAGCTACAAGAAGGGATGCTCCGAAAGGGTAACCTCTCTCATAATCGCACGAGGGTAGCTCTATAGGCTCTTTGGTAACTAGGGTTTCCGGGGGTGGCATCTGACATGGCATTGCTGAGTAGTTGATCTCCTCTTTGGTTAACACCCTACAATGATTATATTTTCCTGAGTTTAACATATCTCTAAGATAGCGAGTATCAGAGAATTCTATACAGGCGCTCCAAGACATCATATGAGCAGAGTTCAGGAGCACTTCCTGTAATAAACCCACTTCATACTCCTATCGTCTACAACTCTGCAACTGTATTTTACCCTATTCTAGTTATATAAAAAATAACATCATCTATATAATACACAAAGGGACTGTAAGCGAAACCACTTGTAAAGGGTGATAAATTCACTCCGAGGGAGTAGGCGACACCTGCTTGATAACGACAGATGCACAAAAGCCTCCTAATTATATCTAGCAATTATTCACAGCTGGGCGTCTCCTATAGCCTGTAACTGACACTGCATTGCTTGCTTTAGCGCTTGCTCAATTTAACAATCCCTGACGAAAACTCACCATGTGATAATAAATCCCTCTCAATGCCAGTAGTTCGGCATGTGTCCCTTGCTCTGCCACCGTTCCGTTCTGCATGACCAGAATCAGATCCGCATGCTGAATGGTTGATAATCTATGCGCAATCGCAATCACCGTCTTGGATGTATACCCCTCTCTCAGCGCTCCCTGGAACATTCGTTCGGACTCGCTATCTAACGCACTTGTGGCTTCATCGAGGAGCAGGATGGGGGAGTCCTGGGCAATAGCCCTGGCGATTGCGATGCGCTGTTTTTGGCCGCCGGATAGGGCGGTCCCGTGGTGGCCGACTTGAGTCTCGAGGCCTTCGGGCAGGGATGATAGAAATTCGTAAATTTGCGCTCGTTTGGTTATATTTTCGAGTTCTAGGCCTGAGAGTGAAGATGTAGTGCCAAGGAGGATGTTTTCTCTAATTGTGCCTTTCAAAGCGATAAGCACTGGTGCATTGAAAGGAAGATTGGGGCTTTTGGTGCAAACCTTGGTAGAGAACCGGCTCTTGTGAGACAAGGGAGAACTGCTTTCGGATATCTTCGTCGTCTAGTTCGGTTACAGATATTCCGCTAATGAGGAGTTCACCGACGTTCAAATCATAGAACCTATTTAGGGCAGAATGATCAAAATTCTTGAATCTCCAATAATTTTGTAGTGGGCAGGACTATACCTCTCAAGTAATCCGACTACCGTTGATTTTCCGGAGCCAGAAGCCCCCACTAGTGCGATGTACTGACCCTGATGTACCTATAACATATATGTAAGTCTGGAAAGTCAATGGATAGTGCTATACGGACCTTCAAATCGAAATCGGACAAGACTTGACGAGAAGGCCTTGTTGGATAAGTGAATGAGGCTTTTTTGAATTCAATCAGTGGAGTGCCTGCTTCCAGTTGGCCCAAAGGTGGAAGTATTCGACGTTGCAGTGAGTTATTTGGGATCCGATCTTCCATTGAGAATATCGAGTTTGCACTTGAAACCCCCTTTGAGATATCTGCGAAAGAGATTTAGGGATGGACGGATAGAATTATGGTTGGGCATTCGTACCAGAACTATGCGCCAAGAATTGGCCCATAGATTGAGCGCCAAAGACAATGGCAATGAAGACAGTGAAGAATTGGGTCGTATCGTATTCGCGAGTAGACAGCAAACGCCCACCGTACCTAGTCAAGTCAATTAGGAGAGTGGTGGAGCTTCTTCAATGGAAGACTTACCAAAAGGCGAGCGCCATACAGAGTAGATCAATAGCCTCGCTCAAAGCAAACCATATCATTGCTCGAACAGCATATCTCCTAGCTCGATGGCAATGTTCCGTAAGCAACTGCCCGAACTGATTCTCAACGAGGTGTTCCAGATTTAAAGCGGACACTGTCCTGATTGCTTGGGCACACTCTCCCGCAAACCCAACGCTATCAGAGAACATCTTTCCTGCAACTTCTTCGAACGAGTTCTCCATTCTCTCGTGAACTAATCCTGCCCCGAAAATCAATGGAAGGCCACCGACGAGAACGACAAGAGCAAGCTTCCATCCGACTACCAGTGCGAGCGCGGAAGTACTGATTAAGGATACTCCAACAGTCACGAGTACAGCAACATTGTTTCCCGCAAGAGAGTTGACGGCGTCAGGATCTGTTGCGAGTCGAGAGATGAGGTTACTCGGAGAGTTATCCAATGAATCGAAGAAGAGTATCGGTTGTTGCAACATGCTCTTGAAGTAGGAGATACGATAAGATTGAGAAATTGCCTTTCGATAATGATTTAGCAACGTCTGCTTTGTAAATATCATTGGAATTGTTGAATACCTCGCCGAGTCCAGCGCCGATACCACCGATTGCACAGTACGCGACACCTACTATTATCGAAAGGATGAACCACATCAAACCCCAGAAGTTCCCCTGGGAAATCAAAGCAGCGCCAGAGAGCCGAAAAGCAGTGACTACTTTAGCATATAGGATCGCTTGTGTGGGAAAGAGTGCCCCTAAAGCTGTTAGCTGTTTTACTTACGGAGGGTCTTAGATCTTACCACCGACTATGGAAGCTAGAACTATGACTGAAAAAGCTAGCCAAAACTTTTTCTGCGTGAGCAATAATCTGGCTAAAACCCGGAAAAGCCCCTGATTGAATCCTTCACTCTTTATATTAGTCTCTGGGGAAGTTTTTGCTTCCATTTTAAGGGCCCTTTGATGCTCGTGGAGTTCCCGTTTGGGATCATGTTCTTGTTGAGAGGAACTTGCACCTGACTCCAGCGCCTGAGCTTCCCAAAATTGCCTATATATACCGTCTGTTTTAGCTGCCAAAAAGACGTGACTCCCTTCTTCAACAACTCTTCCTTTTTGCATGACAACAATCTTGTCGGAGGATTTTATAGTGCTTAGGCGATGAGCGATAACGATGGTAGTCCTATCCCTGCTTGCCTGTTCCAAAGCTTTCTGCACGACTGACTCGGAATTCACATCCAGTGCGCTTGTTGCTTCATCCAGTATAAGAATAGGAGGATTCTTGATAATAGCCCTGGCGATGGCAAGCCTCTGCTTTTGGCCGCCAGATAAAAGGGATCCCCGATTACCAACAGGGGTATCATAGTCCTACACGGTCAGCTTACTAAAGTCAAGATCGAGTGGATATCCGCACATTTGGCATTTCCATGATGAATTCATGAGCGTTGGCCAATTTGCAAGCCTGGATAACTATCTCCCTTATCTTAGTTGCCGGAAGGTCGGATAGCGGGCTACCAGCGAGGCCGTACTCAATGTTCTGGGACACCGTGCCACTAAACAAGTACGGTTCCTACTATGAGTGAGTACCTATCAAAATGAGAACACAGTGAGAAGCACTTATTACCTGCTGGACAAATCCAATATTCGCTCTGAGAGACTTCGACGGGACTTTACTAGCGTCCATACCACCATAAAACAAGTGCCCTTCAGTGACATCGTACCACTTTAAGAGGAGACTAACGACTGTAGATTTCCCAGACCCACTGGCGCCTACTAAGGCAGTCGTTTTACCAGCTGGTATCGTGAGCGAGAATCGGTCCAGTGCCGGATAAGTAGAACGGGTGGGATATTGAAATTTGACGTTAGTAAAGGTGATATCTTGCCGGAAGATCGAGACTCCTTTTTCATGATCGAATGGGCCGGATGGGAGTGCACCATCTAAACCGGAATCGGATACAGGAGTATCTGTATGTGCAGAATCGATAATTTGGAACAGATTAGCGCCGGCCGACCGTACTTTCATGAATGAACCTAGATAGGCTGCGAGTTGAGCAAATGCATTGACGCCGATCATGATCGAGAAGAGTGTCGTAATAACTTTCCCGGATGTTTTTGCTTCGTGGTTTGCAAACAGCCTGACACCGTACCAGAATGCCAGAGCATACCCGCAATACAAAATGAACATGTAGCTCCCAGTTTGGATACCACTTATTGGAGAGCGTTTCCACCCAATATTTGTTGCTTGCATGAGATATGACTCGTACTTTTTGCATAGCTTTTCTGTGGCCCTGAGAGCGCGCATCGTTCGCACAGAGCTGACTATCTCCTCTGCTACTGTTGCAGCGTCGGATTTTGCAACGTTGATCGATTGTTCCAACTTCTCATCTAAAGCGCTTGTGATGCCCACCACTACCACGACGGCTGGAATAATCGTTGATGTCACAAGAGCTAGCTTCCACTGAGAAGATAACGCGACGATAAAAGCCGCTGCAACGGTAGAACAACTTTTGAGGCTAAGTCCAAACTTTTCAGCTAGGCCAGATCGTATTGCATTTGAGTGTGACGATAGTGCCATTGAGACTGCACCAGGAGTAAGTTCGGTTTCGTGGAACACGAGCCGTTGGTTGAGAATGACGTGGACGTATGATTTTCGCAGTGAAGAAGTGACATTAGTGGAGAATATTGTGAAACAAACCATCGAAATATAAGTGAGTCCTGCGCTCGCAATAAAGAGGTAGATGAAATATAAGCTTTGATTATGTGTTAGCTGGCGAGTTGACGGAAAAAAGCATGGAGCGGATGCCATATCCTTGTGAGTACCTACGTGTAATGGTTAATATTCGCCATGAATGCAGCACTATTTGTTTCTCCGATGGCGAACTGGGTGAAGATGGTAACAAAACTCCCGAAAATAAGAGTCATGAGAGGGAAGATGGCGCCCGATCCAATGGAACAGATGATTCCGATGAAGCAGAGTACTTTTTCTCGAGGTGTCGCAAACCCAAAAAGCCTCTTTTAAGGCGGTTAAAATTTCTGGCTTGAAAAGATGCGGGAAATTTACCTTGTATATTGAGAAAATACTGGTAGGCTTGACGGACGGAGCTTTCGGTGGGCTCCCCAGCTGAGGTTCACCACATATCTGAATGTGTTCAGTAGAATAACGCGTGACGGGATCATCTAAATGTGGGGATGTGCTGCGAACATGCTGGTTCGGGTTCGAGGGTAAAGATCTACGAGGAGAGCTTGGACGGGCTGACATATTTTGGGGGACTTGCGTAGTGGTGAATACAAGGAGCCTTCAGTTTTTTCAAGCGATAGACAATGGAACTGTAGAATTGGAATGTGTGTAGTCCATGAGATAATTCCTTGACGTTGATTTTGGCGCGCCTCTTTATTGTATCTCTCCTAGTCCGAATTGGCCCAATGATATCTTGGGATGCCGGGAACTCCATGAATTTCGACATTGCTAGATTCGCACCGGGTTTACTCACCCTGGTTATTATCGGCGCAACAATTATCTAGATTGAGCTTGAGCTATCAGGCACTAATAAGACGGTATGTCCGATTGGCTGTTGCGAGCTTTCTGAATGTTTGGATTTTGCAGCACTGTTAACGCCAAAGTTGCTGAGGGTTTCGCAGAGGATGTGCAGGAGGTTAGGCCATTTCTGTGCAGAAAAGCGAACCAACCGCAGTCTGTTTTCCTGGGGGCCCCATCCTTGATCCGAAGCTGAGCAATCAAATCGTTTCTCTTCGGAGTTTAGTGTCAGCAATACACATCATCTCGTCAAGTGCCGTCCCAAATCTCCAAGTCACAACGTTTTACGCCTCGCTGAGCTGGTTACAACCAGGGAGATTATGGCTGAAATTAACTCTGCGATGCGCCGATTAGAAGGCTTGGCCCAATATGCGGTGCGTTTCTTGATTGCTCTAACAGCTCCCCAGTGAACGATTCAGCTAAAAAATTTCTATTTCTATTCCAGTGCGACCACTGCAGAAGTAAAAAGGTATGTTGCGCTTCCCTTACCTACAAATAACTCATTGATCAGTAAGCTTCGATGTTCTCGCGAAATTCCGAAATGCAGCAATTGCAGGCCGTGGCCAAGCAGCTGTGATTACTCCCGTCAGAGCTCCAGTGGCGGTCAGAGTAAACCATCACCGCCCATTGCCAGCCAACCCATTGCTGCTCGTTCACACGAATCCGCAATCTTTAAGTCCGCTGGAGTTGACTCAGTCGAAGATCGCCTGGCTAAAGTAGAGGCGTCTATAGAGTCGTTGACTTTAGCAGTTCAGCAATTAACCAGTATAATCGAGAATCACGTCTTGCAAAGCAATGATCAAGCCAAGAGCCCTTCGGATCATGGTACGCGAACCATTCCTATCGAATCTCTAGATAGCTACCAACATCATAACAATCCTTCCCGCGCTGTTCCTTTGCTATACCAGGCTTCTGTGGATTTAGCTTCGCTGGAATCTAAAAAATTACCTATTCCAAGTCATCTGGACGGTTCTGCCAGCCTCCAAGATTTGTCCCATGCATTTATGGCTGTACAGTTTGACCACGATACGGTTATTGAAAAGGTGAAAAAGGCAGGGAAATCTGGCAAGCTATTTTATATTCCTAACCAGGAAGAAGGACAGGCGCTGATCGAAAGTATGCTATTTTCTTTAAACTTTAAAATATTCTTTGCAAGGTAAATATTAACCATTGGACAGAGTTCCTATTTATTCTGGAACTTGGTCATCCTTTGTTGTCAAGACCTCCCGTCGAAGTCCTTGCGGATATTGTGTTTGAACCCTCAAAAGTTACGAAAACTGGTTGGGTTCTCATGTTCAATTCCATTCTTTCGACCTCTATTACGGCTGGAGACTCTCTTTCAAGGTCTCTAAAGGCCAAACTCCGTTGGAACATCTGGATGGCTTTAGATAATGCGAGCTTGTTTCTTGATCCATGTGAAGTTAGTATCCAGGCTTTGATTGTGTTGGGAGCACATTGCGAAGACTTCTCAACGCCGAATTTGTCATGGATATTGACGGGCCATGCTTGTCGATTAGCGCAAGCTATTGAACTCCACCAAGATCACGCTGATGAAGACGGGCAGCGTAGGCTTTTTTTATTTTGGAGCCTATTCATCATCGACAAGTCCGTCTCGCTTGCTTTTGGTCGACCGCCAATTTTATCTGCGCAGTTTTACGAACATGTCCCTCTCCCGGATCCAGAATACCTCGCACGCTATGCCCCTCATGTCAATGGCAGGTTTCAGCAAAATACTAAAGCTCATATAACAACTAAACAAAGCAACTTCGGTGGATTGTTTGTACTCCGCAACATTCTTCTCGCAAAGCTTACGGGGAACATAATCACATATCTACGCCCGAACCGTAAATACACATGCTTAGATCAAAATTACATGGTTAGGGATACTGAAAGGAGATATTTAAAAGAACAGGTTACAACTTGGTATAATGAAACACATTCAGTACGATAAGTTTTTCTTCCACTTGCCTGAACTAGGGCTAACATGGCCACAGGTACTTTCTAACGCAATGGCCCATGAGGTATCAAGAGAAGACATGGATACAGAACAAGAATTGAACCTTGGCCTTGACTCTATGAAGTTTCAGTATCATCATCTACTAGTTTTAATAACTAGATCCGACGAAAATGATCAGAACTTTTGCCTCAGTTCTACCCGAGAAGCTCTGGCAATGCTCGATCGCCTTGTTTCTACATCGGAACGGGTATACAACGGCATTGTTTGGTCTGTATTGCTATCACCGATTCAGTTATGAATTGCTAACAGCGATAGGCAATTACTATACCACCCGTTCACACCGTTCTTCGTATTATTTGGGAATATTGTTCGTGACCCTTTGGCGGAGAGCACTACTGAGGACCTCAACCTGCTCCGTTCTACAGTGGCCTATTTTTCTCGAATGGATTCGTGTGGTAATACGGTCGGCAAATTGGAGAAAATCGCCCGAGTTTTTTCATCGCTTGCGGAAGCCTCTATTCAACACGCAGCACGCAATGCCCGCCTGGCCAGAGCAGGCGAAAGTACTGCTAGCACCCTCGGCATGAGTTCCACTGGGGCGCGGCAATCTCTCGATCAGGCCTTCGCATCAGACTATCCAAGTTCGTCTTTGTTGCCACCCACGTCCTATAACATGAACGAGATCCCATTCTCAAGCGATGAAATGGACTCAGATGTTCTACTTGGCTGGCTCTCCAGCCCTGATTCTACATTGCCATTCTCCGCATCTGCGCAACACGGAGGTGAAGTACAGGAACAGGAACATGATTTGTATTCTAAAAGTTCTATACGTTCAGCGAGTCAGATTAAAGGCAGGAAGCGTTCACTTGATTGCACTTTTGATTGGTTTTCGTGGGACTTGTATAACGATAACAATACCATGTAAACAGTCCTTACATTTTCAAATACATTAAAGCACCGGGGGTGATTCGGCTTGCAAAAGAAGAATGATGCGATAGAAGATGCTTAATATGGATTAAATAATGTTCCTTCGAGTACAAGTAGTATCCTCCAGCTAACGTAGGAATCCGTAGAACAGCAAGAAGATGGGTGCAGTGATGGCAATAACTATATAACATAATCAGAGAGGTGATTGTGGTTTGGTTATGTAATTATATTAATTATACACTTTGCGTATAAGCCTCTACATAGTTTTGTCTTTACATAAGAAACTTTACGCACGAGTCTCCAAAATCTTATTATTATATAAGATAAGAATAATTACGTGTAATATCTATAGCTATTAATACTAAGGCTTTGTCACGACTTTAGCGTGGCCCCATTATGGGTGATTATATAGTTATAATTACGTAACTAATCACTAGGTGCGATTATGATTAGGTTGGTTAGGTTACTGTAATAACCGAGCATAATTATAACTAACTAACTGATTGTTGCCATCACTGGATGGGTGTATATACCGCCTATTTCGTTGCGAATGTAGCTCATGCTCTTAAAATATTTTAGGAAGTACTCTTCCGCCTTTTGCCACAGTCTCGCCTTCTTTCGAGGGTATGCAGTTGATCACGTTCGCAAGGGCCTGGGCTGCATTTCATTGTCTTATACTAGATAGCCTGGAGAAGGAGCAAAATAGAAAATATCCAGCGGAAATAGAAACGAGTATTTCTAAGTTGCTTAGGGGTCGAATGTGCACCTGTGCGCTCAATGTTGGGTGTGGGGGGACATGTCACGTGCATACCAATAACACGTACTAGAACGCCATCACGTGTTTCCTGGGAAAGCTCCTTTAAAGGCCGTCCGGCTGTTGCCGATAAAGCGCCTTTGTGTGTGATGTAGTCTCTCTTGTTGGATCAGTTAGAGGAAGCCTACCAACGACCTCGTTACGTGTAAAGAAAATGAGGTGACCCGGTCTGTGGGCCTTAGGCTTTAATTAACGTAGTTGGGATATGTGCTCGGGTTCCCGCCGCTTAAGAAAAAAGGGAGGTCCTGACTGCTGCTACCAACACGAAAAGCTGCTCCTGACTTTTTCTCATCCAAACGGACAAAGATTGAGGGTTTGTAGGTCAGAAGAAGAAAATATTCGATGGCCTGACCAAAAATAGTCGAGGCTACCCAAGCCACCGCAAACTCCGCATTACGGCACGTGCGCTAGGCCCTTGTTGTGGATCGAGGCGCAGCAAGCGTGCGTGTCGCCGCGTCGGCGGTGGGGTTTCACGATATTTGATAACAGTTCACTCTCCTTACGCCTTCAGAGCCTCATCACATACTACACTACATTGATCATGGCCCCCGTACATGCCGATATTGCTCATAATCTACTTTCCCGCCGTAGCCTGACCGTAGATAGCACCCAAAAGGTGACTCTGGGGGTGATTGCAGTCTACGCCGTAGTCATTGCTCTTCTTTGGAACCTCCCGTATGTTCGTTGGTCATTATGGCCTTTCAAAGTGAGTCTTTAGCCAACTATCGATCACTTCTCGATGTGCTTGCTAAGTCCTTCCACCAGATGCTCGTCATCGCTTTCCATGAGTTTGGACACGCCATAACCGCCTGTTGTACCGGCGGACGCGTCAAATCCATCTCTCTTGATCCACGCGAGGGCGGGGTCACGCACATGGAGGGAGGCATCAATGCCATCACCCTTCCAGCTGGCTATCTGGGCTCTTCTCTCATCGGCGCCCTACTAATCTTCTGTGGTTTCGACATTGTTGCTAGCAAGGTTGCTAGCATCGTCTTGGCCGTTTGCTTCCTGCTCACAATCTGGTGGGCGCGAAGGGACTGGCTTACTATTGTCACTGTCCTTTTTGCTGTTGGCTTGCTTGTGGCTTGCTGGTTTATTGCCCACGCCGAACCACTGAGATTCGTGGTGGTGAGTATTCTCCCTACACAAGTTGGGGAGAGGTCAGCTGACACACACAGCTTTTTATTGGCGTCATGTCCGCACTATATAGCGTGTGGGATATTGTAAGATTTCCCAACACCCAATGTCGCTTTTTTACACTAACCACCATCCCTAAATAGTGCGACGATCTTATCCTCCGCAAAGTAAATTCCTCAGACGCCAGCGTTTTCGCCAAGAGGTATGGAGGCTCCTCACAATGCTGGGGTGTTGTTTGGTCCATCGTTTCTATTTTGTTCATGGCAATGGGCATCGTAGCTGGGATAGCCGCTTTTCCTGAATCGTTCTCCCAGCAGGAGAATGACTCAAAGCATTTTATCCCAACTCATTGAATAGGTCTGAAGAGTGTGCAACGATTTCCTCTAAGCATGGAAGCATTTGAATGCCTGTAATCTGGTTTTTTTCTTCAGTCTTTCACTTGTGGACTATCGATACGAGAGT
This sequence comes from Glonium stellatum, assembly GCA_001692915.1. Taxonomy (NCBI): domain Eukaryota; kingdom Fungi; phylum Ascomycota; class Dothideomycetes; order Gloniales; family Gloniaceae; genus Glonium; species Glonium stellatum. The sequence continues at coordinate 7,282 of KV748791.1, read as the reverse complement.
GATCACGATTGCGATGAAATTTTTTTATACAATAGCTCTGTTAAGGCTATGTCTGGCTTTGCTCCAAGCTAAAGGACAAGCTCCGAACACCTGCAGTAAGTGGCTTGAGCTAACATGTCGAGGAATGTATCTCTAGAAATATTTCGCAAAGGGTCTTGCTGGTAGGGTTAAATAAAACTAAGAAGGGAATGGACATAAGTTCTTGCAATAGGCCCTCTAGCCTATTTGGTCATCAACGTATATACCTTATGCTTGGGATGGAAGCTGCTTCATCGATATTGGGCACCAAGGAAAGAATTTTCCAAGCCCTTTCCGGGTTTTAAAAAGCCATGAACGCCCTTTTCCATCCGATTGCATAAACTCATGTATTCACTCCCTGAGTCTCTGCTGATTCCGTTCTCAAGTTGTTGCCCATCGCCTTCAGAGCTTCTTAGTCGGCATTTGCTCCTAGACTTGAAGAAACGTGGATCGAGTAAAGAGTTTACAAACTTAGTAATTTAAAAGCTGCCAGGAATTACATCTACACTCGCCGTTGATAGTAAATGTCTCTCGACTACTTCTAGACACATCTTTTAACCCGCAAGCTAGTGAAAGTATATTTAGAAATCGCTTTTCTCTTTTCGATTACTATAACACTTCCGTCGCTTTCGAAAGCATTAAGAGTCGCCATCATGTCATCGCAGTAACTTACTATATTCTCTTTTAATTTCTCCCCATTCAAATTCCATCTCTATACCTTGTCACTCATGGAAATCCCCAACCACACTTAGTTCGCTTAAGTCATACCCTTCCCGCATTTCTTTGTCGCTATTTAACCTCGTTAGAGACATCCCGCTACTCTCCTGCCCCGCTTCCTTATGATTTGACCCATGGTCAGACACTCCGCTGGCATAAAGCTAGCGGCGCTTGCTGGTATAGCGGCTCACTTGCCACGTTGTGCGAGTTGTAGCTCA
>KV748790.1:0-24459 GCA_001692915.1 Glonium stellatum | reverse complement strand
CGCCAATGCAAATTGGATCCAGCCGTCCACGCTATATTGCCGCCAATCTAACAAGATCACTGCTACTGAGGACGAGGCTTGGGTTTAATTCTAGTCTTCCAAGCTCTAGTATCGTCACGAGGAGAGCTGTTGTGAAAGAGATAAGCTCATCTCGACGCGGCTTAGAGGACCCCTGTCCTGCGGCATTTGACGCATGGAGCTATACAGATAAAGGGCTCACTCACACCTCAAATGCTGAGAAAGCATAGCAGCCATCCCGACGAAATCGCTAATGCCGAATAAACACATCTGATATATCACTTAGTCTTGAAATATGCTGTTGGGCGTTCACTGCCATACCACATGACGTGCCGCTTGCACGCATTTCCGAGGCACCGAAAAAGCGCACATGAAACTTGTAAAGCCGGCGCCATTCCTACAACACCCAGATTTATCCTCTAACCATAGTAATTTTTCTTGGGCAGCACTTGTGACAGTTCCCCGCTCTAGGCTCCTCGGCTGCTATAGTGTTATGGACAAGTTCGCTAAGTTCAATATAAATCCCGTTCTCTAGAGCATGTTGGGAGTAATTTATAGGAGTCCTAGCCGTTCATCTTCTTCTTGAGCATCTTCTGCTTGTGTTGCCCTTTTATCAATCTAGAAAATCAGACATTTCATCTTAGGGAAGACATGGGTGTCACTCACTACATCGGATATCCTCCAGGTCGAAGCCAGCTGTTCTCAGAAAAAGAGTTCGCGGAAACTGAAGAGCGAGGTCTCGTAACCGATTTCAAGGACCTCAAGAAAGCTGTTCGGGAAATAGCCGTCATCTCTGGCGCCGGGCTTCCTGCCGTCATACTCCAAATCGCACACCCTGGGGTGGGTAGAGGTGTCGGACGCCATAGCAATTTTGCATACCGGGTCATTGACCGTTCCGATAACACAGCCATCTATATCTATACCATGATCTAGGGAAACGACAAGGAAGAGGCAGCTGTTAAAGACTTTGTGAATAAAAAACACGTCAGAGTGAACGACAACGCCACGGCTAAGACATACGATGCGTTCGACGTAGACCTCCAGCTCTGGGTCGCAGCTACTTTATACTATACATACGTTGCTATGTATGAAGACATCTTTGGTCTCCTAAAACCCAACGTTGCAGACCGCGTCTATCAGCAGTTCAGTGTCATGGGCACAGCCCTTCAAGTCCCTCTCCACAAATGGCCTAAGGACTGTGCAGCCTTTAAGGTTTACTGGGATGATATTGTTAAGAACACCCTTCGTATTACCCCTGAGGCACAGGGCGTTACAAACGACCTCTTTTCTCCTGTCAAATACATGCTGTTCTGGCTGAAACCACTTGTATGGGCAACAGGGCCATTACACCGCGCTGCCGCAATCGGACAACTGCCGGAAAGTGTGCTGAGAGAGTTCGGATTGAAGTCGACAAAGGGGCCGAAGAGGTTGAACAAGACTCTTATGGTTACTACACGTGCGATCTATCCATTGATCCCACTACCGTTAAGGACCATGCAGAAGGATTATTATCTTTGGCTGATGAGGCGGAAGATGGCTAAGTGGCAGGCCCTATAACGATAACAAGCGGAGCGGTTCATTCCTATGTTGGTTCGTTGCGCTTTCGTATAGCTTAATATATTATGGAGAGGGCATGTCTTTGCTTGGTTAAATATTTTTCGTCTAAATGAGAGTTTAGCCAGGCTGTAAGATCCGTAGCTTTTTGGACATTGAGCAAAGGAACTTGAGATTTGCTTGCGTGACTACTTTCTTATTAAAATGCTGTTAGCTTTAACTTATTTCCTTCATATCCAAGTATTAGCTTCAAAGAAAATTAATATAGTTTGTGTCTCTACAAGTGCTTTAAAGCGGAATGCGCTTTTGAATGATATTGAGCCACATTAGCTTAATTGATGCCTGATAGAGTAGGCTTACATTTTGTACCTGAACTCTGGAACAGTCAAATCACGGTTCTGATTCACACATCCGCAACTTGCATGCTACTTTACTTCTTGATCTTACTTTTACATAGCAAACCTTCTAAAGAAAATGCACTCAGAAATAGATAGAAGATTAGGATGTCTGGTAAGGCAAAGTGGTTTATAAGACACTACCCTTAGCGCTTTTCGATCGTAATTTTCTACTTTACCTATACTCCCGCTTCGCTATCATCTCCACCGATGTCTCTTAGCTTTTTAATCTCCCAAATGTTTTCCTAGCATTCTTACTCATATGACCATTCCTGAATAGGAATCTCAAAAACACGCGGATCGCTGACACAAGTCGCATTAAAACCCTCATCATGGGTACAAAGAATTTTAAAAAAATGCGCAGCACTAATATCTATCCTCCTATCGCCGCAACTGATTGTTCTCGAGAAGCTTATATTGCCCCAACCGACAGCGCTATTCGAATCGCCCCAGAACTGAACTGGCCGCCCAGTACTCCCACATTTTAGGTAATCTCCACCACCAATTGGGGTGTAAGGCTGTAGGCCGTTCAGGCTAGATATGTTGCACGGGCCGCCGGGAACAGGATCGTTGCTGATGCTGAGGTAGAGCCAGTCCGGCGGGCCGTAGCCTAGTGGCGCATCATTGAAGAGTGGGGGCACGCCGGTGTCGCAGAGCGGAATGTTACAGACATCGCCAATGCACACGGTGCCATTGGCAACATCTGGGCCTATTAATGAGTGTTAGTGCTATAGAGAAGACGGGAAAGGGGGTGACTTTGCCTTTGCCACCGCAGTCCAGATTATGTGTAGAATTGAACCACGTGAGATTCGTGGAAGTAAAGACAGGGAAGTCGCATGGAGGGGTTGGGGAGGAAACAGCTGACACGGATGAGGCTGTGGTAGGGATTGGCTGTCGAGGGCCAATGGCAAGGGTAGGAACACACAAGGTAGCAATGAAAGCAATTCCTAAGAAACAATTCATGATAAGGCCTTCGTTAGACACAGGATTGCTGATCATAGAGTTGACTCGAAGACAATTATGAAGGGCTGTATATAAAGAAACATAAAAGAGTGCATATTATTATCATCTACTTCGTAAATTCGTAGGATTCCCAAATTCATTATAAATTAACTGCTGTTGAGTGGTGTCTGTAACTAGAACTATTGAGGACCATGTTACATAGAATCTTTCGTTTATTTCTCCTTGTTCGGAAGGTCATTAATATAGAACACGAGAGCGGATTTGAGACGAATCAGCGAGGATCTATCATTACACTCAACGTTCCTTTTTTAATTCACTCCGATAAACCCTCATTGTCTTCCATAGTGCTCCAATCGTCATTTGTGGCAAGACCTATTAGGATAATTTATTGTTAGAGCATGATCGTGCTTGCATTGTGGAATGCATCGAGTTTGTACCACTTTCTCTTGTTTTAGCTACTTCTCCCTACCACTCTCTCTCCTCCCCCTGCCTCTGCTTCCGGCACTGCCCCTGCCTTCTTCTGTCTCTCTCCCTCTCTCCCTCTCTCTCCTCTTGCTCCTTTAAGAATCTGCAGCTAATGGAGTAGTTAATAGATTACAACATGAAACTAGTCGCGATGACAAAATCCAAGAGATAAGAAGGGGCATATGTAGGAGTAGAGGCAAAGATAAGGGCAGGGGCAGAGGTAGAGACAGGTAGAGACGGACGAGAGTAAGGTGGTGACGAAGACCTGAAGAAGGCCTTGGAGCTTTTCAGGAGCCTTCTATTAAAGAGAGGCTTTAAGATAAAATAAGAGATAGGTAGTAAATGACTAAGTATTATAAGGCTTTAAATTTTTCAAGACATGTAACTTTTACGTGTTGGAGACTCTCAAAAATCTCACTGTGGTAGAGCGGCATGGGCAGAAGCCTGAATAGGAGCACTTACAAAATCTGGAATACCTATCCTAGAAACCTCGGAGTTTGATAGAATTAGGCCCCGGTACTACCACAAAAAGTACAGAGCGACACGCAACATAAATGGTGTTTGTACTGCTTAAAACAGTTATTCTAGCGGATTGTGTAATAAATTCAGCTTAGTCACAGATATAGGCTTCCACTTGTCGGCACTCCTCATAGCGTTTCGATTCACCAACTTTCATTCTTCAAAACAACGTAAAATCTACACGTACTCACAACTGACATTTGGTATTCATTCGGTCACAAAAATAGCAACCATAGGCCCCCTCCTTCGGCTGGGAGCGACAGCAACATAATCGCCCACAATTCGAACTTCTAATGAGCATTCCTCTTGCGCCCAGGCGTATTTCTTCGCTCTCGAATCGGCTTCTTCAGGAATAGACTATGGGCGCTACTCAGTCTGACGTGACCAAGAGCAATCTACCTACATAAAAAACACAACAATCTCGCCAAAGTCCACCCCGCTTATCCGATGTTTCGCAGTATTCCGACCTGCAGGAAAAACGCTTTCAGAAACCGCTGGGTAACTAGAAATAGCAATCGGAGCTTCCTTCTAAAAATCCCCGCCGAAATCCGTATCAAGATCTGGTACTACGCTCTCCAAGCCTCACACGAGGAAGCTGGTACTGCCTGGATCGCACCTTTTAGCCCTGTTATCGTCGAAGTCCTGTCACCGAGTGAGAGGCTATATGTAGAAACGTCAAGCAACATCGATAGTGTCTATTGGGGTACCGTACTGATGTCGAGCCTCCTCCTGGTTAACCAACAAGTCCATGACGAAGTCGAGGATGTACTATACAAGAGATTTATGTTTCATTTGCATCAACTTTCCGTTGGCATGAAAATTCCACGCACACGACTTCTCAGTGAGCACACTATATCACTCATTCAGAGTGTTTACACTGGAATCCTACTTAGCTTTTCAACAAGCAAACTCGCAATAACTAATTGGACAGCGAAAGTCCATCTCGTAGGACTATCGTATAGGCTTCCTAGGCTGCAACGCTTGTTCCTCCGTATTGATTTCGAAGAAGAGTTTGGCCCAATGTATCCATGCTTGGAAACAGCAGATATGATAATAGAATTCCTAAAGGCGATGCAGCATGCGGTTAAGGTTTCCTTTCAAGATCCTTCGCCAGCGCATGAAGGACTCAGCAGCGTTATCAACGAATGCAGGAGAAGGCTGGGAAACAGCAAGGATTTGGGTCTAGCCCAGTAGGGCTGTTTCAGATTCGTCATCCAGGCTGTATATCCACCAACCTAATAGCAGTTTGAATAGATCCTGGCTAAGTAACGATCATTATTGTGCTGATTCATCATGAAATTATACCTTTGTTTTAACGTAGCAGCTATTGTTCGGGAGACGAGCGTCGATTTTATGCCTCTTTTTGTTTCCCTCATTGTTCTTGCTCCCTATATCAAGCCTGCTTTTGGATTATACGTAAACTATGACTAAAGCTGAGTTGGGAAGCCTTGGTGTTGTCAATCTAGCAGGAAAAGCTTCTGCCCATTCACAGCATCCCTTGCGGTAACGTCGACGCCGTCAAGCACAGCCGTATCGCTAACACTAACCACCAGATAACAAGGAAATTAACAATGAAACAGATCGCTTAGGGAGTAGATCTTAACCAGTCGATTGAACTGATTGAAGTGAAAATTAGAGGGCTTGCTGGCGTAGTTATATACAGATGGCTGTGTAGAATGGTTAATGTATTCCTTAATTCTGGTTTACTAGTAATATAATTTTGTACCGCATTTGCAGACCAGTTTAAACTTAGTCGTGTCTTGTATTTACTTACAGGATTGTTAGGCGTTGCTACCCAGTGGTCGAAACATCAAATATCTAAGCTTATCTTCTAATTTTTTGTCAATATCGCCTCCTGTTCACTCATTCCACAAATTTCACCTCTGGAAACTCCTTGCTCTCACCATCAAGCAAATTTTCCTGGCTTCCGTTCAACACCAAATCCAGGAATGCCTCTACGTAATTTCCAATAACCCTCATCGCCCTCTCTCCATCAATCCTTCCAATCAAGCTTTTTGTGCCTTCCGGCAACATTTCGACACCGCCTAGCTTCGTTGCTATTAAAGGCAAATCACTAAAAGTATAATGCGCGCTGCCAATCAACTCTAGTTCCCTTTTCCACCCATTTAGATGAGGCCACAATTCTGCCCATGTACTATCAGTACTAAGGTTCTTCCCCTCGTGGCCGAAGAGAAGTACTGGCTTATCCGTTCCTATCTTGACGGCGGGCCCAAAGATACTACCATCAAGATTGACACCTCCACGAAGCCGAGAGTCCTGGCTGAGTGCGTAAATGACACCTGCACCACCAAGCGAGTGGGCAAATGCCGTAACCTTTTTAACGGCTTTTACGGAGTCGCAAGTGTTACGTCCTAAAAGTGACTGTAGATAGCCTGGAGAGCCGAATTTGTCAATTACGAAGCTCAAATCTTTCGCGCGAGTCTCAACAGCTAGTGGGATCTGCGAGTCGCTAAGGTTCAACCCTAGCACTGTCTTGCCGGAAGGGAATTCCACAATATCGGTATCGTAGGGATGGTCGACAGAAACTACCAGGAATCCGGCGCTCGAAACTGTAGCTGCCATTGCGTTGTACAGATAGCGAGACGTAGCCAACGCACCGGAGAAGAGAACAAGCGGAAACGTATTTGAATTGTGGCGGGTTTCAGACGACGGAGCGATACAGGTTCTGAGAGTTAAGTTTTTGAATGTGCCGACTGGAACACCATATGCGGAGAACTTCATGTCTTCGTAGGATGCTGTGATAGAAGGCATATAGGGAGTTGAAGTGTAGTTCGAGCAATGTTTATCCGGACGAAAAACGGAGATCATCAGAGTGCGAGGCTGCATAGATGGTGCGAAAGGGTCAAGCCGAGTGTAATCTGTAAGTTGTGTGGCGGTAATGGAGACGGGAAAGTGGCCGAGTTGAATCGATGAGGCAGCGGAAGAAGTGAAAAAGAGAGAAAGCATTATGGCTGAGAATGAAGCAAGTATGTCAGAGGATTTCAACAAAAAGGCCATATTTTAAGGTATGCTTGGAGCCTGAAGACGGAATTAATTTGCAGTATATGAACGTCTTTTCCTGCTGCACGCAGACGTTTATATATCCTCCCATGAGAAGGCGCAATGACCAGGACTTAGGTTTCTATTACGCGGCTAGGGATACAAAAATCCCAAAAAAGTGACAATTGAACGCTGCTTGCATTGCCTAGAGTAATATGCCGTGAAAGAATTCGTGTTCTTGTAGCGAATCAGAGAAGAGCGCCCGAATAGTTCCTATTGTAGTTAGCTCAGTCCTACATGGTCCCACTTCAAGTTCCGCCACAACAATGACCCACGTAACCCAAGACTTTAAAGGCGATCAAGATACGAGCAGCGTCTATATAATACCCTTTCCAGATGGCCCCAGTCCTCTTGCTGTCCTTCGCATGGCGGAAATACTGTGATGTCTCTTCTTGGCCCCTTAGACAAGCGTCTTGTCGTGCGGAGATGTAAAGCGTGCCAGCGTCGCAAGATCAAGGTATGTCTAGCACTTTTTCAAGCGTTTGGATCGTGCGAAAGTCAGCCGTATGAACAATTTGCAGTGCTCCGGCATGAAGCCATGCGCATATTGCATCCGCACAAACCAAGTGTGTGACCGGGCGTCAGGCTCAGCACAACAACCTCGTGCTGTTGTATTTGCCCCGCCGCAACTCGGAGCCGCAGCACCTAAAAGCAATAGCGGTTTCATCAGGAACGGGCTGACAACGCCAACCTCGCTCTGCCGCTTGGAAATCTGGACCAACCATACGGACCAACTTGTCTCCCAATTTTTCTCAGCTTTTCTTACAGTTAACGACTTGACTGGCAGATCATGGAAAGGCTTGGATTCTCATATATATGATCTATTACACGTCTCTTCCGCCTTACGGGACATAGTTATAGCCCTCGCAGCGCTCAACAATAGCCGTATGCCGCATTCAACCCAGGCATCGGAAGGCCATATTGCGTTGAAACAGAGAGCTTTAATTTCGTATTCACGCTCCATTCGTGATGTTAAAGGTATGCTTATGTCTCCCGTTCAGTTGGAAGAGTCGTGGGAAAGTGCAATCTGGGTGACGTTCTTTCTTGGGATATTTGAGGTAAAGAGAGATTGCCGCATCTATCAGATTAAATTCTTCGCTGAATTGTTGACAATCCTAGCTCATGTTTGAAACTTCCGAAAGTAACTGGGAGAAACACTTTCTCTATGGGACATCCCACCTGCTCCGGCTCAAGGGTCCAACCGCTTGTAGGGAAGGCACACGGAAAAAGCTTTTTCTGACTCTTCGAATTTTCGAAATATCTCGAGCCCTAATATACACTGACTCTTCGTTCCTCTATGAGCCTGATTGGATGAGCTTGACACAGATGCTAAGTGAGGAAGCTGGCAATGCGTGGGATCCCAAAGAGGCGATGTACGATTTGATGGTTTGCTGCTCGAATCTCTGTATTAAGTATGCCAACTCTTCAATTTCAACCCCAGGCCAATAGTACACTAAAGACTCGTGTGCGGCGCAGAGCACTTAGGTACATCCAAACACAAGACCCACGGGATCCTTTCGTTGGTCTCTCTATCGCCACAGAAGGTGCCCGAATGCGTCAATGTCTTTCGGAGTGGCACCAAAGAGCTCAGTTGCATTTATTTCATCGGCAACCACTGAAAAATGTCGAACTACTCCTGTCTATGATATATTATTCAGCCCTCTCGATCTACATATCCGGCATCTACGATTACAGACTCTCCTCGTTCCCTCTTCCCGCGACATCTCTTCCTATCCTCTCCCGGTATCATATTCAAGAGCATCTATCTTCCATTATCAAACTAACAAATCTCGCGTTGGAAGACACAAATTTGATGGGTCTGCTCTTCCTCTTTCCATTACGCGTGGCGGCTGCTAGGGTTCAGACGGCACAGGATCGAGCGCAAGTTATGGGATTGCTCCGAAGAGTGCGGAAGAAGGGGTTCGCCATTTTAGAGGTCTTCGAAGTAGAGGTTTGTGGGTTGTGGGAGGCGCAGTGATGAACTTAAGAGGGAGGGAGTGAAATCTAATACCCTAGGGGCTATGATTCTAAAGGTTGAGAATGTATCCTTATTTTTTATATTATCGATAAGCTTTATGGGTGAGAAATCCCTCGCTTAGTTATCCTGCTATGTTGATATTGGCTGAATGCCCGAAGCCCTTCAAAATTAATTGTCTACAGAAACTCCAAGAGCCCGCTGAATATTAAAAACACTCACTACCCGGCATATCTAGGATCCTAAAACCGTATATCTTTTAATAATAAATTGTGTTCAGCAATATTCTCAAAATCCCGGATTAGTTTAAATTCCCTGCGACTACGTCTTTACGTTCCTGTTAGGCTAAATCTGTGGTGTGCGGCGACCTTGGTCTCACGCTGTTTTTGTATGCATGATGTACCTCAGTGACAGGATTTAGACGAAGATGTATGCATTGCAGCGACTAACTCAACCATAACAGATATTGAGGGTATTTATTAACACGCTCCCCGCCAAGCCCAAACAAATCGCCAATTTATTCCTCCAAAAAAGTCATTGCATCCGTTTAGTCATATAAAAATCATTATAACACTCATGACTCCAAGCCTGCGTTACTCCGAGGTCCTACTTCCGGCCTCTCGCCTTTAGTCTCCCTGCCAAATCCCCCACCGCATTCGCCCAGCATTCCATCTCATCAATCCCCTTAACATCCTCGCCGACAAACTGCCTTAGAAACTCCCCCATCTTGTCCTCCTTGTACTTCTCGCCATACACCACCTCCGCCCTCGCACCAACACTAGTCTCAATCCCTTCTGCCCCGATGCCCACTCCGATTTCGAAGGTAACATTCACTTTTGTCCGCAGACTCGGCAGAAGCATGCATGGGCGAATCGCGATGCGCTCGTCGCTTAGGATGACTTCGTCAGTGATGTAGGTGTGGGAGAGACAGCGGACACCCTCAGCGACTGCGAACGCGGTAGCCCATCCATTCTTTATTAGATTGAGGAGGTCGGGGATGCGTGTCTGGCTTTGTGGGAGGCACTGTAGATGTGCGCGGAGTAATTGAAGGAAGAAGCGCTTGCTTGTTGTTAAAGGCCGTGGGTGTGGGATTGCTGAATCCCCGATGTAGGTTAACGAGATCGGGGCATTTGGAGTGTTAGTTTTGGTGGCGAAGGAGGCGGGGCGGAAGAAGAGTTGGAGGTCGTTGAGGTGGGTGAGGGTCAGTGTGGATGGAGAAGACGAAGCCGAGGTAATGCTCCAGCCGTGGTTGAGCTCGAGCGCGGCGACTTTGGCTGATGGGAGATTAGCTGGGCTTCACACACATCGTGGGATTGGGGATGGGTTACCTTTGAAGCCATTTACTTCGCTTGAGGACCAACCGCGATATTCTTCGCGTACGCGTTCCGCAGCCTTGATTTCTTCTGTGCATTCGATCTTGCGTTCTTTGACTGCTTCGATAGACGCTTCTTTCTGAATAAGCTCTTCCTGAAGAGACGCAATTAAGCGTTTCTTTTCCTCAATTTCTGCATCAGCTGCAATTAGTTGCTCTCGCGCGGCTTCGAGCTCTTCGCGATCGCAGCTTGTCAGCTCGTCTTGCCGTTGTTGCAGTTGTTTACACTCAGCCTCTAGCTCTTCATGCTGAGTAATCAAAGCAGGCAATACTGCATCTAGAAGTTCTTCCTGCTTTTTCATAATGGCATCATCCTGGTCAAAATCCTCTCCGGTCTTGATGAGAGCAGCTTTGAGATCACGTAGTAGAGTGCTTCGCCATCCATACCAGATCTCTTTGCTTTGTAACCTAGCATAAGTTTTCATGTTCTTGAATTGGTTGTCCATAACATAGCGCTGGTCTGGAGGAGCAGACATGTATTCACTAAACAGCGCTGGGTTTTCTTCGTATACATCAGCTTCAATTTGACGGACGACATCCTTCCCGCCGGAGATGTATCGCTTTAGCTCATGACAAGCCTGTAGGCCAGAATTAGTGGAAGCGTTAGCGGGCCGCAAAATGTTCAACTTACATGTTGGTACATCTCATATTCAGGAACAGTGCAAGCGGCAGCAATGACAAAATCTTCCAAAGAATCAGCTTTTTCTTCACCTTCATTTCCACTAATACCCTTCCCATGAAAGGAGGGCGGGGCGGCTGTGTGGCGGCGTTTTGTAGTTGTTAGATCCATGAACCGGATATTGGTCATGTCAAGAAAGTCTTGTAAAGGAATTCGCTCGACTTCTTCCTCTTCTTCCTCGTTCTCTGGAAGTTGCTCTTCTACCCCCTTTGATGGAGACTCGTTTCCAAAGATAACACGTTTCTTTGGGCTAATACTCTTCCTTGGTGTCGAAGTTTTTTTTGGCGTTGGTGTTTTCTTTGGTGTCGATGTTTTCTTTGGAGTCGCCGCTTTCTTTGGCGTTGCTCCACGTTTTATGGGCGATGTCAATGTCTGTTTTCTTGGTGTAGACAGCAGCTTGATAGAGTTGGTAAGAGCTGTTGCGCTCTTTATGACTGGCTCTCCCCGAGCTGAAGGAAGCGGACTATAGTGCACAATTGGTGATGACCCTAGGCGTTGGCTGATGTTAGGAAAGATAATTGGATCGTCAAAAGCCTTCAACTGCTCACTAAGATTGGTAGGCCCTTTTGGTGTGGAAGTAGGCTCATTCTTCGATGCGCTACGTGTTTGCTTCCCAAAGAATGGTGAAGGTACAGTTTCAATGGTGGTTCGATTTTGGGGGGTAGAGTGGACCTCTGGTGTTGGAGGGGCTAGGCTTTTCCGTGCAGGTCGCTGTGGAGACTTTTGAGGGGTGGCTTTCGCCAACTTCACCGGGCTTGGAGAAGTCTGTAAGAATAGGTTGTCCGATATTCTAGGCTTTCCCGGAGATTTTCTCGATGACGCGCTCCGTGCCTTTGGTGTTTGATTCTTTGGAGTGGTCGGCTTGACCGGAGTAGATGGCTGCGGCTCAGTCCCTTTAATACCTCCTATGACGGCGGTGAACTCCATTGAAAGATCCTCATTATCATCTTCATCTCCGTCGAACTCTGGAATCTCGTCTGTAGATGTGATTCCTTTTATGCCACCGACAGCCATTGTGAAGTCCATTGTTTCGTCAGCAAATGATAGGTCGACATTGCTTCGGCGGTCCGCATCATCTTGCGACTGACTGCCTTGGATTTCTCCAATAGCCATAGTTAAATCCATCGTCTCATCTCCAAGGCAAGACTCCTCGGCGGATGAGCGACGTCTTCTAATACTACTTCGGCGATTTACTGACCGCTTGGCTGGGCTACCTTGAGATGTATTGGCCATTGAGGACCGTCGCCGCTTGAGGCTCTTACGACGGTTATCCTGGTCGCTTGGGGCAACTTGCTGAATCTCTCCAAGAGCCATCGTCAAATCCATCGTGGCTTCTTCCGCGTCCGGGCTTTGTGGCTGCTGTGGAATAATACGACCGACAGCACGGGTGATGTCCATGCTCATATCATCGCTGTCCTCCTGCTCAGGCTCATCAGGCCTATCGGATAGACTTGAAATAGCTTTCGCCTTAACTGCTGGAGAAAATGGATCGCCATTCTCCTGGTCATCAAAAGACGGAAGGTTTCGAGTTGGCTTTGGTGTACCAAACGTCTTCTTCGCCCACGGTTTAAATGCAGCAGTAATTTCATCTTTAGCGATCTCCATGGAGAGATCACCATTCTCGTCAAAATCGATACCGCGAGTCCCAGCTTGGGCGGCTGCTTGTTTGAGCGCCTCTTCTAATCGAGCGCTCGTCCCAGTGGAGTCGCCTGAACTGGAGCCAATGGTGTGCTCGATCGCATCCCCAGCATTTAAGCTCAACGCTGTATCCTCACCATCGTCGTCCGAAGCTTCTTCAATCCCATCACTTCCAATAGGGGAGCTGCCGCTTCCACTGTAAGGACTCGATGAAAACGCGTCTTCCGGGTTGTTAAAGTTCATTGGCGGGATTCCAGAGCTACGACGACGGCGCTTTCTCTGGTGTAGATCGCGTTGGTTTGCTGGTGAGGATCCAATTACAGGTTCTTCAATTTGTTCAGGCGGGGTAGACGGAGGTTCGGCTGGGTCGGAATCTGGAGCTGGAGAAGTCGCGTTTGATTGAGGCGATCTGGCGGTTGATGCTTGCGATACTGAGGATGCTCTTCTAGTAGCATCGGAAGAGGCGGAGGATGTAGTCGCATCGCGCATGTATTCGATGACATCCCATGTATGCAATGTAGCTTCGGGCGCAAAGGAGACGCGTCGTCTCGCTGAAAAGTAAATGATGTTAGCACTGTTCTGTAGCTCCAAATATGTGTTTCGTACCTAGAGATTTTCGTCGCGCTTCTCGTCTTTTCTTTTCATCTTCGTCATTAGTGGTTAGGATTGATTTCACGGCAGGTATGAACGCAGACTATGGATAAATTAGTATTCCTTTGGCACTAGCACATAATATATACGCGATCATATACCTTTCGGCGATTTCCAGAGTCTTCTTTCAGCGGAGCGTCAAGAGCTCCCAGAGCACCAGGCCCAATGCTCTTACTGCGCGCTTTTTTGGCGACTTTCTTCGGGGATAGTGCAGGCGCTTTGCTGAGGGAAGGCCCTGTACCGAGGCCCTCCGCAATATTTTCCTTGTCAAAATCTGCGGACATATTTGATGTGTTGTTGTTGGCGGTGCGGTGTTGGAGAGGGTACTTCCACATGCGCTCGGGAATCGCTGAGGTTTGTTTGTTGTTCTTGGGCTTGTTCGCATTTCTCGAAGTGGAATGGTCGTGACTTAGTCATCAAGCGAGACTGCGGCCCGTGCACGCCCACGAAGCAAGCAATTTTCGGATTGGAACTTGAGAAGCGCACACCAGGTCATTTCAACTACGACAATCCGCCCACCTCACCCCTCCTTCTCAACCCAACATCGATCGCCGCAATCATGGCGACCGAACTAACAGTCCAAAGCGAACGCGCTTTCCAGAAGCAGCCTCACATCTTCCTCAATTCTAAGGCTCAAAGCGGCAAGAGCAAGCGTATCGGAAAGGGTGGTCGGAGATGGTATAAGGATGTCGGATTGGGCTTCAGGACGCCCAAGACCGCTATCGAGGGCTCCTACATTGGTATGTAGACCCTAATGATAACCTGCTGGAGGATGGCGAGGGTACAAGACGCGAATGGAGGCTCGAAGACATTCAAAGTCAGCAAGGCTATGCTGCGCCAATACGAGGATGCAGGAATCCTAAGAACTTCTCGCCTTTATATCCTCCGCTTGTTACTCGCCGGAAATGACGAAGTCTGGACTCAATTGTAGACTAACTGTTTAATTCCAGACAAGAAGTGCCCTTTCACTGGTTTGGTTTCCATCCGTGGCCGTATCCTTACCGGAACCGTGGTTTCTACCAAGATGCACCGTACCCTAATCATCCGCCGCGAATATCTCCACTTCATCCCTAAGTACGCACGTTACGAGAAGAGGCACAAGAACTTGGCTGCGCACGTTTCGCCAGCTTTCCGTGTAGAGGAGGGTGATCAGGTTACCGTTGGACAGTGCAGGCCTTTGAGCAAGACTGTAGGTTTATTTTCCTCTTTCTAGATTAAGGAGAGGATTTTTCTGGCTATTTGAAGAGTGGACGTCTCAAAATGCAACAAATGGGGTTCCTCATTTTGTGGTTGTAACAACCATGCTAACGATTCTTCACATCAGGTCCGATTCAATGTTCTTCGCGTGCTTCCACGGACCGGCAAGCAGGTCAAGCAGTTCAGCAAGTTTTGAGTTAGATTTCTTTAGGTGTTGTTCATGGGGCACGGCTCTGGGCTCAAGCTGCGACAAAAAGGGAGCATGTAGTTTAGCAGAATCCCTATTCTGAATGGCTACACTTTGACTTCCTTCCGCTGAAGATTTTTCGTGAGGTCTGCGTGAGGCTTTTAGTGTATCTCTGATCTAGCATTAAAATATCGGAGTGAACCTGCAGGCGTTGTAACACTTGGCTTCTATTACGATAGAGATGGACAATGATAAGCGGGGTTCTGTATGCTACTGAAAAACCCCTAACTATCTTCAAAAAAAAGTTGATGCAGTTTTCCGCCTCCTCACCACCCAACCCGTGACAATGCCGCAGTGGAGTTGAAATGGGGCGTAGGCAGTTTTACTTCGCTAATGTCTCACATGAGCCCGCGTTTGCTGGCGGACGCGGCACCGTTCCTTTGGAAATGCTTTTGCGTACACCTCACCCTTGCATGATGCCTCGTTGACTGCAGCGCCGTATGTGAGGTTGTCGTTGCTTTTGCCAGCGAGTGATTGATTCGTTTCTCTTCGCCGTATCCGTAAGCGCCGATCGCACATACCTCACTCCTTGAGCCCTGCTTGACCAATCTCTCAACTTGAACAATTCACCATCGCACCAGAAGCTGAAGTCTAGCTCGCTACTTGTTGCAAGATCCCATGATGCGCTAGGAATGCTGAAACACCAGGTTCCAGCCGGATAACAGCATCCCGAAATCTCTTTATGAACCGAACCTTACGGCTCTAACATGGCCGGTTCAGTAGTCGACCTCACGAAAAGTGACGATGACGTGGTAGAGCTAAGCTCGCGTCCACTATCTGAAGGAGTGAGAAAGACGAAAAAGAAGAAGAAGAGGCACCAATCCCCGCGGGATATGCTCGATCCTGAAGGAGCTGCATCTAGCGCTTACTGCATCCCGAAAAGAAGATCCAGTGCAGTGATTGAAGTAAGTTCCGGAGACGATGAAGCGCTTCAGGGGGGTACAACATCTGGACGCGTGAATCTACAACGAGAGTCAAAATCACCCATCGCAGTAAGGGAGAACATACCATCTAGCTTGGATACGCCCACAATTGCAGCTCAATCTGGATTGTCTGCCTCACGTAACCCGATTGACGGCGACGAGCAGAGCAAATCAAGCAGGCACCCTACGCCAGATCCCGCCACTAGCATGGCCAACAAATCTGCTTCTGATCCTCTTCCTGACGGGTCCGAGCCAACTGAAGATACCTCTGACAGTCCCAATTTCAAGCACCTCTTCGCCGCCCCCCAAGCAACGCCACCAATCGGCAAGCGAAGGCGTACCAGTCCTGAACTAGGCGAGAGAACACAGACCACAACGGACTCGCGTGAGGAAAGAGCAACAACCACGAAACTTACAGAGGCCGCGAATCGCGTTGCGAATGAACGTGAAATCGAACAAACAAATTCAAGTATTGGCGGTGCTGCTGAGGAGATAAACGAGCTTAATAATATGAGGCCTAAAACTGGCATGGGCTCATCAGCATCATCCCTTCAAGCTGAGGATGCGCCCTCAAAACCAAAAGCCAAGGAGCATTTAGCAAAGACGGCACGCCCGGTAAAATCTCAAGTCACTTTTCCAATTCGACGCGCAC
Organism: Glonium stellatum; assembly: GCA_001692915.1. Taxonomy (NCBI): domain Eukaryota; kingdom Fungi; phylum Ascomycota; class Dothideomycetes; order Gloniales; family Gloniaceae; genus Glonium; species Glonium stellatum. The sequence continues at coordinate 8,151 of KV748790.1, read as the reverse complement.
CTAGGCAATCAGAAGAGAGCACGCATCGATCTCGTAATGGTTCACGTTCCAGTTCTGCTCATGAGCCCGAGCCGCCCAAGGAGCTAGGAAAAGAAACTGTACGACTCAGGACGTCGCGTTCACCACTCAAGAATGAAATTTCTGTCGCGGTTGGCGATGCAGTGGGTAATATGGATGAAACTACAGATGCTAGCCCAAAAGCGCCGGAAGACAATCCCGAGCCTCCTGTAACCGAAGGTAGGACAGCAGAGAACCCCCATTTTAATTCACATAACATTGAATTTCATCACATGATTTGCATATATAATCCAAATGGAATGAGAATCGCTAATCGGACTCTCTAGTGTCAACCAATGCCCCGACTGAAGAACTCAACATGAATGATATACCGAGTGCAGCTACAGATATAGAGAACATTTTGAAAAAACACATCGCCGACCTTCGCGAGGATCATGCGTGTTGTGTCAAGGTATGATATGCGATTTATTTTGTACTCTTTATCATATTATCTTACTTATATGGCACGTAGCACACCTTACCGCGTCATCGAAGATGTTTCGAGCGCGAGGCAAAAGCAGGCAATTTAGATATGGCACAGACAATTCCAAAAGAATTCCTACAGGAGCAATCGCCCTTTCTCAATATGAAGGCAATTCAAGTCCCGACAGTTCCAAAAGCTACGGATGGGAAGTCAATGATAAAGCTTACCCAGGAAGTTTTCTCAGATCGCGCTCATAAAGGCATTAGGTCTTATTTGAGTATTCCATTCACTACCTACAATTCGACCGCAGTGAACATTCCTCCATATACGGATTATGTTAGCCTAAGAGATAACGTTCTAGCCGAAAACAATAGGAAGCTTCTTTATTGGCCCTATTTCGACGATGACGAGCATGAAACCCTTGGGAAAAAGGGCCTTTGGAATGAGTTGGATGAGCGGTTTGACATGGTCAACGAACACCGACCACGTCGCCTTCTTCAGGCAGAGCAATGCAGAGTGTATCGACTCTATGCACAGACATTTCTTGAAGAGATTGGAATCGATTGGAAACACGTCTTGTTTTGGCTACTAGCCGACGACAAGGAGATTACTGCGATTGAATCTAGTGCTTTAAGTAACGAGAACCAAACTAGGGATCTTGATATGCTGTCCTTCATACTCAACCGAGCGCCTCATTGCGAAGAAGACTTTAACCGACGTCATAAAAAATGGAAGACAGTTTTATCGAGCCTTACGAAGCCATCCGCCCGCGAGTTAAGGTTATCTGCTCATGCCTGTACCGCGTTTCTGAAGCTTTGTGGATTTAGCCTATGGCATATTGCTCGACAAAGCGATGCTGCTCGACCACCTCCATCAGCCCGACACGATCAAGCTAGCGAGGACTCCCGGCCTAATTCTAAATTCACATATCGAAACTTAGCATGTAGGGTCTGTCATCTGTAAGTGAATTTCTCTTGATTTATGTCAGCGTTAGTACTAACTATATCAGTCACAATTGCCCTTTCCATGGCGAGATAAGAGAAGAGCCTGGTTCTGGTCCAGAGTCAGATACAGAGAGCCAGAGCAGATACACTTCTCGAACGCGAATGGAGTCAGACATTGACTCATCTGCTTCGGAGATTGATGAGCCTGTGGACTCAGGCACAGACTCAGATTCAGAGATCATAAATTTCAAGAAACACGTCAACGCTGCACCTCGCCAGCACCCTGAGAATACACTCACAAATGGACACACAAACCATGCACAGCAACCTAAATATAGCACAAACTTCTGGCTCACAAAGACTGAGACGTATCTACTCCACAAACGTCGCCCGTTCTACCCTTGCAGCCATGAAGGTAGCTGTGAAGAGGCTCACTGCCGCTGCTTCCGGGAAAAGATTGCCTGCGAGAAAACTTGTGCCTGTCCTTCCTCCTGCAAGCGACGATTCCGAGGATGTACGTGTGCGCGTGACAGTCGTGTTCGAGTATGCTGGAAGAACCCTAAATGTGAATGTGCGATATTAAATCGCGAGTGTGACGCGGACCTCTGTGGGACTTGTGGCGCGGCAGAAGTACTAGATCCTGTAAATCGATATGACGAACATGTTGCAAAGGACAAATGTGCGAATGTGTATATCCAGCGCAATTTGCCAAAGCGGACATTGCTAGGTCACTCAGAGGTGCAAGGGTTCGGCCTTTACATTGGTGAAAAAGTGAAGGCGGACGACTACCTCGGGGAATATAAGGGAGAGATCATCACGAATGGAGAAGCAGGCCGACGTGGCGCCATTTACCACCATCTACGGACCAACTATCTATTCAACCTAAATAAGGGTAGGCATATCTTCATTACTTTATGAAGCCGACCATGTATTAACTCTGGCTGTGTACAGACCAAGAAGTCGACTCTACGCGCGCAGGCAACAAATTTCGTTTCATCAACAACTCGAATGAAGACAGCATCATAAATTGCTATCCACATGTTATGCTCTGCAATACAGTCGTGCGCATCGGCATGTACGCCAAGCGGGACCTCAAAGTCGGCGAAGAACTATTCTTCAACTACGGCTACCCGAAAGAAGCTACCAAAGGCTTCTGGGAAAAGGGTCAAGTCAACACGACAGCACGCAGCCGTAAACCATCAGCGCAAGTAGTGACAGTAAAGTCGAAAAAGGACAAGTTCGCCTCCACATCGCTGACAGCCGCCTCGGCCTCGTCCGCGACCACACTCAAGAAGACGTCCGTCCCAACATCTCGCTCCACATCGGCCGCGCGCCAACCCAAACCAGGTGATCAGAAGCCTCGCAAGAAGGGCATCGCCGCCCCGCGCCCCACCCGCAGCATTCAGGAGCGCCGCGCTCAGACTGCTCGCGCTCGCGCTGTCCGCCTCAACGCGCTCCAGGCGAGCCGCACTTCGAGCCATGCGACGTCAGCTAACCGGCCTAAACGCGTGCGTAGCCGTGCATCTGCTGGTATCGGGGAGCGAGCGAGTACCGATGAGGCTGCTCAGCGGAGTAACGAGGAAGGTGATGACGATGACGATGAGGAGGAAAGCGAAGACGAGGAGTATGTTGAAGAGGAGATTGATGAGTTTGATGTCCCTGTCAGTGATGAAGATGTTGAGGGGGGCGCCGAAGATGATGACGAGAGCGAGAGCGACGAAAGCGACTTCGACGAGGAAGGAGATGAAGTGGGGAGGCTAGGAAGAAGGAGAGGTAGCATGAGGGAAGGCAGTAACACCAGGACAAGGAGCAAGAGCAAGAGCAGTGGCAAGAGGGGTGGTGCCAGGCTTGGGGCCGGGAGGAAGAGGAAGAGGGGTGACGATTAGGGCAATGGGAGGCTTTGAGGATTTCACTGTACACCATGAGCTAACACTTCCTAAGCCAGCTCTTATACATACCTGTCAATTTGTTCCAAGAGTGATTTCTTCCACTATTGCCAAGCCCATATCCAACCAAATAGGACATCGCTGCCCTACAAACCACAACAAATGTAGTTTTAGCCTTAACTCGAAGATCCTTGTCAGCGCTGAGAATATTGTGCAGGGCGAAGCTGCCCGAAACATACGGTCACCAATATCAGCTTAGCTCCTAATCTCCACCCTTAACGTCCTCGTGTGCATTTCCATAGCTCACCATGAACGTCCACAAGTCGCGCGATATTAACCGGTTTCCGACCGTCAAGGTTAGCGCCTTTGTGGCGCGTTCTCGTTACTAAAGACACATCACCACGCGAAGGCTCTGCTATCAATTCTCATACATTCAATTTTGATTAATTTCAGCGTGGCATTTTAGATGGAACTTAGCAAGTACCTAAACAACAACACAATTTTTACATGTCAATGAGCATAACACTCATATTACGCTATTTCTACATTATCTTCTTAGGTATTAAGTTATAGTAGTATATACTTATACCAAGATTAATGATCTTTATAGTTTTACAGATTGCTAGAGTATTGTTTCACAGAACCAACAAGGTTATTGGCATTCAGAGTTTGGATGTATCCTTGTTCTCTGCGCAAGAATGAAACTATCCCATGTACATCCACTATTCTATGCGCAACCCACTAGTTCGGAGCCTTAAAGTTGGTAGTACTGCTACTCTGCTAAAGGCTCCGTATTCTAGCTAACTAAAGGTCGTAGGCAAGAGCTTCTACAAAATGCCACAAGTTATTTGCTAGCCTAGTAGGTTAAAACAATAAATGCACTTAAAGGTGCCCGCGCCTATTTTTCAGACTATGAGACACGAACCTCTCCAGGAATGCGAAGCCCCAATTGCCGATGCCGATTCTCATCCCATGTAACTTCGAAAACGTGAGCCCAGTCAAAGCCGAGAACATCCTCTCCTTCTACCTGCCCGCCGGCCTCCTGCACAGCAGCTATCACATCCTCAACCGCCTCCTCGGCAGTTTCGTATTCCTCCTTCCACGCCCTCCGCACCGCTTTACCAAGAAATTCCTGCGCTAACTCCGGAAAGTCTCCGTTCTTCGCCTTCCCATCTTGAAATCTCCAGAACCCCGGTCCGAGCGGTGGCGCTCCCTCCTCATCAGCCATCGGCTCCTTCCCTTGTGTCATAAGCCTCCAAACCCAAGTCGCCCAATCAAACAGATCAGTCTTAATGCTTGGCACAGATTCATCGTCAATTCCGCTCTTACGTCGGAAAGTCTCCGTATGCCAGTTGCTTTCGGACTGGGAGACACCATCGATTGTAGCATTAAGAAAACCAACGATGGCGAGGGAGAAGTCTTCGCGGAGCCAGAGGGTCTCGTTACAGAAATCATTTAGAAAAACGGATTTGGAGTGAATAAATTGTAAAGCTTTAAGCGAGTGTAATGCCCAGCGCCAATAGAGTGAAAGGACTGGTTGTGAGGTTGATGGGTGAGGGAAGCGGGAAGGCATGGGACCCGGCGTGAGTCTTTCAAGCCGGAACCCAGATGATGTAGTACCTAGATATTTTACGAGCCGTGGATGATCTTCTTTGAGGTGCTTGTACACTGTCGCCGCGTACTGAACCATGTTCATAGGATCCGCATCGTCGTCTCGTACAAATCCTAGCGATGCCTCCTCACCACGGAAATTGCTTGGGAAGACAAGAACCGATTTCCCATCTCTGTGAGGAACGACATATGCCTGCCCAAAGAAATTCGTGTACCAGTCTTTAGAGTCTTCGGGCTGAAAACTTGCTTCTAGGGGGACAGACAGACCGAAGTATGGAAGTCTGGAAGATGGGGGTTGGGGCGCTTCTTCGTCTTCTGCTCGTACGGGATGTTGTTCGCCCGATCTGAAATAATGCCATACCCGGGATAGCATGGCTGTTATCCTCTATATGCAAAATTGATGTTGTCTTTGAGAGGATTGAGGTGAATTGGTGATGGGTAGTACAGCAACTCGGTGGATGGTAGCGAGTCCGCCCGTGCCGCCTAAATTCCCATAATTTGCACAAGGGCCTGCGCGAATGCTCAGCACGCAATAATGGCTGACCTGAATTAGAGTAGCACTCATCTTCAGAAATAGGGAGGTTGCGCCCACGAACTTGATGACAGATTGACGCATTTTTGGCGTGTATAGCCACAATCTAGGCCTAGTTAAGATATTAACTTCGTGTACAGTAGCGTTAATATGGTTATTGCCAAGATTAAAATGGGGTTTGACGACTGTTTATAGTTAGATTTTAATAACTAAGCACGATATTTAAACGTCTGCCGCCTCTTTTAGACGCAACCACGCCCTTATAGTATATAAAGATGTATTTCTTCTTATAGCTTTTGTTATATATATTTTATAAGAAAATGTAATATTATAAAATTGTAAACCTAGTTTATATAAATTTAAAAGTATAAAAGGTATAAAACTGTGGTAAATAATTATAAAGATATATAAACTTTAAGCTCTACTAGTTGCGTTACATTTATTTATAATTAAAAGCTACTTTATTCTTCTTTATATTTATTATTAGTTTTATAAGGCTATAAATCTTTTTTATAATGTATATTACTTATATAAACTCTATAGAATCACTCACTCTAATAGGGTAGATATTACTGAGTAACACCGGCGCGGGCCACTGTAGACATTGCACAGTTGTTATGGCTCGTCAACCTCTAGCGTCAATCTTGAGCGCAACCTCCCTATTACCAACCCAGATCCCGACAATAGGTAAGCAAAGAAGTACGAGCGAGAGATCGGCCTCCGTAACTACCACACTTCCCTATTCCATTATCAACCGGTGAAGATTTATTTGCTTCTCAGAAACTATAAAGTCGTTGTATAAAGTACTATGCACACATTGATCCTAAACACTTCAAAAAGAAAGAGAAAATCCGCCGTATCCCTTTTTTAGAGCTTAATCCTTCAAACCCTAGTAGGCGGTAAATTCGCGCAGCCAAAATCTATCTTGATCTGCCCATATTGATAAAACGGTGATCCCCTCTGGAACATACTATACCACTTGGCCGCCCACCAAAGCCTCCAAACCAGCCCCACCCGCTTATAAGTATTATACAACATGTTTGCATACCTCCTGCCATCTAAAACCACCTGATCGAGATCAGTTCGCACGTGGCGAGAAAATTCATTGCGTAGATTACTGGTAGTCCTGTCCGGTCCGTAAGCCGTATACCATTGATCGAATTGATCAAGTACATTGAGCATTCCATTGTATGAGGTACAGAAGGACTGTGCCACGTCGGCGTTATTGATGTAGGTGAACACCATGCCGAGTTCCTTCATGAAAGCAAGTTGCTCGTCGCCAGCCTGGAGGTTGTTGAAGTCTTGAAAGGAAACCGCGGTCGTAAATTGGAAGAACTTACCCTTAATCCGATTCGCGTTGGTTAGGAAGACTGTTAATCTATCTAGGTTATATCGAGAGCCAAGTTCTTTTGCAAGCAATTTGGCAACTGAATATGCGCCGCCACCGGGGTTGATCTGGTTGACCATCCACCGTCGGATCCAGTTGCAGTCGCGAGTTGTTGCTGCGCTATTCTCCATCCAGTTGGCAAAGAATCGGGAGATAGTTTGAGCTTCGAAAGGATGCTCAGTTTGGTAGAATTGATGACGATATCTGCCCCATGTTTCGATCCCAAGTCACGTCTGCGGTGGTCCACTTTGAAATGCTCCAGCTGGTGCAGTAACCTGTCGAGTTGTGGGAATACTTCTTGACACCAACAGCCAGAGGACTGCTGTCAAAATTTTTCTGCGTGTTAGGATCCTGGTAGTAATCGGGGTAGGCGGGATAAGTGTCTGAGTTAACCTGTATATTGCACAATCTCAGCTTTTTGGTTCCGGTCGAGATATCCGTAGGGCTAGTACGTTCTTCGAGAATAGAGACGGTTCCGACATCACTCTCATCAAAGGGGGCTACGCCAGGCCCATCCTATACACCATTAACGATAACTCACTTCATAGAAAGTACTGATACATACTATACTTCTTTTGGATTGGATTATAAGGTTGCTCCCTGATATCGGACCCTGATCAATTCTGTCATCTGAAACAGGCCCATACTTGCAAATCAGACACGCGCAGCCACAGCAAGGTACACGAGCAGGATTCTCAACGGTACAGCTACCGCATCAATTGCAATTGACTGCTGGTATCAAACCATTCCAGCCGTTGTCTCCAAGATTGTCGCCCGGTAGAGGAATCTCACCAAAGTCTGGGTTAACGCCGTTACCGGGGCCTGCGTGGGGGACTAGGGCTTTTGTGACGGCTGAGGTATCTCCAGGTGTTAGTTCTCCCTTGGACTCAAGCTTTTTCTCGTTCCTAATCTTTAACTTGTTTCCAGATTTGTTAGTGAAGCATCGCTTGTTACCGCTCTGTGTCAGTTCCTGAACATAGGGTCGGTCATCCTTATTTTTCCAGCCGACGCTACTTCCTCTATCCAAGTGACTGTTCATCTCCGTACCCAGGCTTACTATGACACAAGCTTGGTCCGCACTGTTCTGTAGAGAAAAGCGAGCAAATACTTCTTGAGAGACTGACATGTCCGGTAAGGAACCTGGGGCAGCTCCTTGCCAGGGCCTTTGAAAATACATACCGACCTGAAGGCCTAGCTTCATTGTCGTAGAGATGCTAATAAAACCGTTTGGCGCTGTATCTACGGGTGTAAGAGTTGTCCGACCTGAACTAACCTCGCCCAGCGTGGTTTTCAATATCAATACAGCCAAT
>KV748788.1:0-21291 GCA_001692915.1 Glonium stellatum | reverse complement strand
CACCATGCCCACCATGCCCACCATGCCCACCACCCGCCCTCACCGATCTCCCACCCCATTCCCACCAACGCCCTGCGATAGGGGGCAGAACGTGCTGTCCTGATTGGTCCTTAGGCCCTATCACCACCCCTTCTCTTTTTCTCCCCTTTTGAATAGCCCCGGCTCGCCCTGACACGTTGGACAATCATCCCGAGATGAGGTATTGCAGGGTCTGGCTCAGACGAAAGACCGGCTTGTCTTGCTGGCTAATGGGAGCTGGACGGCTGGACGGGGATCTACTGGTTGAACCCGACCGTCTCTCTGTTGGTGCGCGGCGAGGTGTGGATGGGAGCCATCAGGGTTGGAGGGGAACCTGCGCCAACAGCTCCCGCCCGTCACGCCGGCGGCCCTTCTCCGTCCCTTCATCCCGGTCTGGATGGAGACGTGGAGTTGAGCTGAGTCGAAGTGGTAACGAGTCACGATTTCATCGATGTTCTAGGGTATACGCAGCCCTGTCGATATGCCTTCTCGGAATAATCTGATACCCATTTGGTCTCTCTCCGCCAGGCTTGATTTCCCCATGAGGCCCAGTGTGCATATTCACAGGGGAAACGGTCTAGAGCAGCGAGGCTAAAGTTGAATTGCGTTCGGTCGGTTATGAGGTGACTGCTCCGTACTTGGTACCACATTCTTGCTGCCCAACCAGTAGCGCTCCCTTGCTTCTTCGACAGGACGGCACTTATCAATGCTACACGGGCTCGACAAGTCTGACACATTTGCGCGCTGCCCACCCTGTGAAAGAAGCTTGCCTGTCTGCAGCGAATCATGCATGCTCGCATGTCTGACAGGCCACCTCGCATCGTCAACGCCCACGAAAATCTCTAGGACAGGGCCTGAATCGCAAAGTTTCCTGGCACAGTGCCTGTTTTCGGTAGAAACAAGCAGACAATCCGCCGGGACTTTTCTTAACATGTCCCGACAGTCGGTTGCGCCGTGTCGCGCTGACTTGCGCTGTGTCGTGCTGTGTGTCGTGCCGTGCTGCGCACACTGCGATGAGGCCCGCCGTCCTTTGCAGCAATTTGGGCGCTCTGGCACGTAATTAGGTGCCCCGCTCTCACGAGCAGGGCAAACGGTTGGAAGGTGATAAAAAAGCATGTGCGATTGCGGATCCACAATCTCGCTGCAAGCTCGTGGCACAGCCTCAACGCCACCAATGCATCCTTCTTAATCTCGACCTCGGCAGCTAACTTTCGCTCTGGCCGCCCGATCAGCTAACCTCCGCCCCAAGGCCAAGGCTCTCTCCACCTCTTGGCTTCAGCTATCACTTCCCTCCCCGTGATCGCCTTGTGAGGTCAGCGATTCCCGTCACGCGCCTAGACGCCCTAACAGTTCTTTAAACCTGCGGTAGCTGGATTGGCTGAGGGTATTGCGGAGGTCGACGTCTTGCTTCGTGGCCAAGAAAAACCGTGCTAACGAATGGCCATGAGATGTCCCCGCTGGCCAATCACTCAAGAGCTATGCAAGCCAAGTTCGTCCCAAGACCATGCGGTCAGCGGAGTATTTGCCCTCTCAACGATCGACATCGAAATACTACAACTTGAGGCAGCCGTATATGTCCGACCAAGGCCCAAGTGATAAGGCACATGGCGGCTGCGTCTGTCGTTAAACTCAATATCGGACTAACCATGAATATGTCTTTATCAGCATGGAAGAAACGCTAATTTATGTGCCAATCCAGCTACTTTAACGTAATGCAAACCGGTCGGAAGTATAATTTGGGAGTTGGGTGGTTTGAACTGAGGGAATCCCAATTCCATGGCAAGAAATACTTGAACTTAAAGGTCAAATCTAATTATAGCTGATGTTAGTCGTATTCATTGTCTCAAGCAAAATTTTACAACTAGTGGGGTTTGAATCCTTCTTTATTTGATTCCTAAATAGTAAGGGAGAGTTTGATAGGTCGTTTGATTTATTGTGGCTCTACTAACCACGTCTGAGACCGGCTGCCTTCACTTCAGTCCTGTCTGGGTTTCTCAGCATCAAGTCCAGAGCTGTGTAGCGTCCTAGCAGGATGCTATATGCCTGAGGGCATTCAGATCACGCTCATGTGAGGTTGACTATTCGAAGTTTTTATCCGACGGTCAAACACGTAGCGTTATCAGATACCTAGATCCATCTCTCAGTGCAATAGACGCAGTACTTTGACTAGATCTCCAGTCACGCCCATGGCAGTTACCTCGCCACCAGCACCCGCTCCTTGGATGATCAATGGATTGCTACCGTAGCGCTTTGTGTAAAAACTGATGATGTTATCACTTCCCTTGAGCGCCGCAATTGGATGAGAAGCGTCGAACTTCTCGAGTCCGACTTTGACATCTTTCGTTGCAACATCGACACTTCCCACAAACCTCACCACTTTGCCTTCAGCCGCAGCTTCCTTCTTCAGCTCGTCCATCTTTCCGTCGAATTCACTTAGTCGCTCTAGGAACTCATCCCCACTCTTGCATCCCTCCAGCTCTTTGGGAATCAAGCTTTGTACCGGGAAGCTCGTTGGGCTCTCGACCTCCAATCCAGCTAATCTCGCCAGAATGGTTAACTTCCGAGCAACATCAAGCCCGTTCAAGTCATCTCTGGGATCTGGCTCGGTGTATCCTAGCTCCTTCGCTTTTTTCACCTCTGCGGAGAACGAGCCTCCCCCTCCACCGACAGGCATGAAGCTATTAAATAGGAAGCTCATTGTGCCCGAAAACACACCCTCAATCTTCCTCACCTCATCACCGGTCTCAACAAGCTCTTTCAGCGTGCAGATGACGGGCAGCCCAGCCCCAACACTGCTCTCATGAAACACATAGCCACCCGCACCGCAGCCATTCGCCGCAGCGGAGAAGATCGACTTCCAGAGTGAGTAGCTGCTCGAGAAAGCCTTCTTATTTGGTGTTACGATGCTTATGCCTTTCTTCAAAAACAGTGGGTACGCATCCGCAAGGGTCTGGTTGCTGGTGTTGTCGACTAACACAACTTTGTTTGGTGCATTGGCGAGATAATCGGCGAGATCCGGAGGCGATAATGCGGGGGTGGTCGAAGCCGCGAGCTCTTCCTCCCATGAGTTAAGGTGGAGAGAGCGGTAGTCCGGGCTATGGAGTAATTTCTTGCTTGTGGATAGGAGGATTAAGGAGAGATAAGTTGGTGCTGCGGGATTCTGACAGAGGTGCGACGCGAGATGGTGAAGTTGGTTGAGGAAGCAACGGCCGACCCCACCGGCGCCTAGAAGAGTTATTGGGGGCATTCAATGTTAAGTAGATGAGCAAATACCTATGACTGCAATGAAAACCTGCCTTGGGAGGGGCATTGTGAAATTGAGAGGATTGAGTACGTAATTGAAATCTGGGGTGTCTACCAAGGTTTTGAAAGCTCCTCGAGTAGTTATGTTCGTGAGGGGTTTTCACAGGATTTGTTTTAAGGTGACACGCAAAGTTTGAAGAACAATGATTTCTTTTCACTAAAGTGTGGGGTGATTCAGGAACCCCGCCAGTGCCCTTGAGTGATGAATATTCTGCCACCGCCGGCAAGAACGTCGGTGATGCTGCGCTACCGGGCCTCAATTACAAGCCCGAAACACCGCGAACTACATTTCCAGCACAACAAGCACAGAGCAATCCCCGACCACCATGGCGACAAAAGACGCCTCACTCTACGGTATCCGATCGAAGAGCAAAACTACCGCGAAGGAGATCTCCTCGTCCACCACCCTTGCCTTTACGTCACAGCTCTCCTCCCTGATCGCCTCCTCTACCACCGCATCCTCCTCCGCCTCCGCCAAACAAACCGTGGGTCGGCCGAGACCCAAGAAAGAGGACATATTCGCCACACACAACAAGAACACGCGGAAACGCGCGCTGAAAGACCTTGAGGAAGCTGAGTTTGCCCAAAAGCACAGCACCGCCGGCTCCACGCTCGACGACGCAACATGGCACCGCTCAAAGCGCAAAATGGAAGAGAAGGCACGGCTATACGCCGCCATGAAGCGCGGCGACGTCGAGGACGTAGACGAGAAGCACATGGTCGACTTCGACCGCAAGTGGGCGGAGCGGGAAGCGGCCCAGGCCGACAAAGACGACACGTCCTCCTCTGACGACATGGACAGCGAAGAGGAGGAGCTAGTCGAGTACCAGGACGAGTTTGGGCGCACGCGTCGCGGCACCCGTGCTGAGGCCGCGAGGGAGGAGCGTAGGAAGAAGACGCTGGCGGCTGATGAGCCGGACCGCTTTACAGCGCGGCCGGCGGCGCCGCAGCAGATTATATACGGCGATACGATTCAGGCGGCCGCGTTCAATCCGGATGAACCTGTTGCGGAGAAGATGGCGCGGCTGGCGGCGAAGCGCGATAGAGAGGCTACACCGCCGCCAGAAGAGCATTTTGATGGGAAGAAGGAAGTGCGGACGAAAGGGGTGGGATTTTTCCAGTTCTCGGAGGATGAAGAGACGAGGAAGAAGGAGATGGACGCATTGGAGAGGGAGCGGGAGGAGACGGAGAAGGGGCGGAAGGAGAGGGAGCGGCGGAAGGAGGAGAGAAGAAAAGAAGTTGAAGAGAGGAAGAGGATTATCAAAGAAAAGAGGGGAAGAGCGCAGGCGGATAGGTTTTTGGAAGGCCTTTCTGGAGAGCTCCTGGATAAGGGGGATTGAAGGCAAAAGAAGGATATGTTAACAAGCAAAGAGCAGTTTGTTCTGCTAGGCTGTGTCCAGCACATAATAACCAGGTTAATGGTTCGTCGAAGGGAATCCATCTAGAGTGTGCATCTAGGCAACTCTAGCAAAGCATCTGATAGCATCCCTTCGCCTTTACTGGTGGAAGCAATCTTCTCAAGATTATCCATTAGTAAGGCAAGAGCGCCGTTCGACACCATATTAATTCTTCAATAGGAAGCTAAATGCTTTTCTTTTAGTACAAAAATATACATATTCAGAAACTTCCGTTAACTGTGAGCTTATCGGGGACGAAATCAGCAAATTTATTCTAACATCCTATCCCTCGACCCAAACGCCCAGGTTTGAGGACCAGCAACCAGTCAGTTATTACATTAGAAGCTTGGCTATTAGAAATCCTTTGCTGTCATCATATCCTAGGATTTGAGCTTTAATTAGCAGACCCGATGTTACCAGCAGGATGATGTACCTCTCAGTCATCAAGGTACTCAGATTAAATCTCAACGCAGTGCATTCTGGTCAAACATCAACCAATCAGATCGCTACCAAAGCATTGTGGGTAAAATAATATCTGCAATGTCAATTTTTTCCTCTCCTCGTTCACTTCACGCACAACTTTTACATTCATAGTTCTAACCTGAAGTCACCGCAATGCCGACGAGCGTAGTAGCTGGACGAGGGTCATTACTCGGCGGCTGGCCTCAACCAGTTCGTGAGTTTGAATTCGACACGACTGAAATATCGTCCAAGGAGGACATCAAACCCCAAATCACTGAACGTATTTTGCCAGTGACAGTCCTCTCTGGCTTCTTGGTACGTTAGGAAACCACAAAAATAAAACAGCGTCTTTTCTTGCATAGTATACTAATACCTCTCAGGGGAGCGGCAAAACTACACTCCTACAACATATACTTAGGTCTCCCGACCATGGCCTCAAGATCGCCGTTATCGTCAACGACATGGCATCCGTCAATATCGATGCTGCACACGTCGCTCGAATGAGTCAGAACAACGAGAAGATTGTCCAGATGCAGAACGGTTGTATCTGTTGCACGCTTCGCAGCGATCTGCTGACCGAGCTTGCACAGCTAGCTTGGGGAGGTCGATTTGACTACGTATTGATCGAGAGCTCGGGCATCAGCGAACCGCAGCAAGTTGCCGAGGCCTTCACCATGGAGTTGAGCGACGCGATGGTGATGGCGGAGGGAGTGACCCAGGAAGAGAGGGAGATGTTGGAGAGAATGTATGGACCAACTTTTTCCGATTTCCTTCTATCATAAAAAGTGCTTGTTGCTAACGGGAGTTATGCAGTGCTGGTATCGGAGGCTTGGGCCGAATTGCAAGACTTGACACCATGGCGACGGTTGTGGACGCGTTTCGTTTCTTCTCTGAATTCGAGACCGCTGAGTTCATCCAGGACCGCTTCGGGAAGGATGAAGTGCCCGAAGAGGACCACCGCACCATCTCGGATCTTTTTGCTGAGCAGATAGAGTTCGCTAACGTTATCATTATCAACAAGATTGATATGGTTAGCGAAGACATTCTAAAGCGAGTGAGAGGTTATGTCAAGTCACTGAATCCACACTGCAAGATTATCGAGGCGAAGTACTCTAAGGTCAGTGTTAAAGAGCTTCTCGGCACTGGTAAATTCAATATGGGCGATGCCATAGCGATGGCCGGGTGGTTGTCAAGCATTCAACAGATGACAATAATGGATGTCGATGGGAAGCAGAGGCTGGCTCCAATCCCGGAAACGTTGGAGTAAGTTTTGCTTCATTTTTGCCTGTTTTGTTTATAGAATTTTGAAGGGGCCCAGATTGACGTGTGCGAGCTGCTGGCTAATCACACAATTCGTTCAGGTACGGCATAGGGAGCTTCGTGTACCGTGCTCGGAAACCATTCAATCCTTCGAAGCTGTACAAGTTTATTGAAGGCAAATTTATCCTTCTTCAAGACGACAACGAGGATGAGGAGGACAAGGAAGATGACGAAGAGGAAGATGAAAATGAAGAAATGGATATTGATGAGTCGTCTACTAACAATAAAGACTCAGTTTGTACCCCTGACGACGATGAAGAAGAATGGGAAGGCTTTTCCGACGTCGAGAATGACTCTGCTCAAGCTCAGCCCAGTAGTAGCGGCGTCTCAACTATAATGACTCCCCGCTCCTCCGAGGTTCCTTCAAATAACCACACCGAACAAGATCTTGACAACAGTGTCACCATCATCGCGAATAAGCGTGCCGACCCTCTCTTTGGAAAAATGCATCGCTCTAAAGGCACCCTTTGGTTTGCAAACAGGCCAGTCTGGATGGGCGGATGGAGCTCCGCTGGCGCCATGCTTACCGTTTCCAGCGAGCAACCGTGGTTCTGTGAGCTCCCCGAGCAGGACTGGAACCACGACCCGGAGGTCTCACGTGCTATTAAAACCGACTTTCAAGGCGAGTGGGGTGATCGGCGACAGGAAATTGTCTTTATTGGTGAAGACCTAGATCAGACGGGGATTACAGAAGCTCTAGATAGCTGTTTACTCACGAACAAAGAGATGAGGACTTGGGAGAAGGTGATGAGGAGTAAGAAGAGTATTGAGCAAAAGCAGCAGAAGCTGGAGTCACTGTGGAATGATGAGTATTGGACTGAGTGGGAGAAGGAAGAAGACGAAGCTGACGGACACTATGAACACCATGGACATCATCAACACCACTAAAGCCTTCCAAATCTGTTGAGGTGGCCACTTTCTCCTTAGCGCAGGTCATCTAACTTCCCTCGGAGCGAGTGGTTGTGTGCTGTGCATTCAACGCATATTTCGGTTTGTCAAACTTATCTGTGGGGAATGTGTCTTCTGCTCTTCCGTGTTGATTAGAAAGGGTGGTAGCTATCTAAACATATCTCAACCTTATAATTTTGTCCGCATCACTTAGTGTTTGTTTAGGCTCTTCAGTAGGTTTATCCAAGGCTGACCTATGCTAGCTTAGTTCATAGTTCTAATCCAGGTCCCATCATTACAGGTGACCTCTTTTACAGCTGATTGAGCTATCTCTGAAACCAATAGGCCTGGTAATGAACGATGGTACAAGAGCAGCGCAATCGATGTAGAATTTGCAGAGGCTCAATCTTGTCGGCCTGCGAAGTACTTTCTATGTGCTATCCGTGCGCCATATTATTATGATTTAGCCTCTGCGCCTCCAAACATCCTATTAACCCAGTTCGTCCTCACCTCTAAGCTCTCCTTACTCAGCTTGGCGTTCGGTGCGAACAGGGAGAAGGCATGGAACCCTCCCGGCCACACGTGCAATTCTGCTTGCACGCCGGCCTCCCACAATCTGCTTGCATATGCCACCGACTCATCCCTAAATACCTCCGAAGATCCAACTTCGATAAATGCCTCTGGCAGCCCTGCTAAGTCTTTCGCGAGAGACGGAGACGCATATTCACTCACATCTCCTTTAACTCCTTCCTCCCCTAAATACCATTGCCATGCCCGCTGATCCGACTCTCGATCCCACACAATCCCATCGCCCACAAATTGCTTACTCGACACGGTTACCCCACGGCAATCTAACATAGGATAATACAGCATCTGTGCCTTCAGCTTCGGCCCACGCCTATCCCTCGCCATCAGCGCCGTCGCAGCCGCCAATCCTCCTCCCGCCGACCCGCCCATAATGACCAGCATCTCCAAATCAACCCGCAGCTCCGCCGCATGCGCTGCCACCCACACCAGCCCTGCGTAGCAGTCCTCCACCGCAGCGGGGTAGCGGTGCTCGGGCGGCTGGCGGTATTCGACGGTCACGGCAACGATATCAAACTGCAGCACCCAAGACAGGACACCGTGCATTCCCAGGAAGCGGTTCCCGCCCGCCAAGCCACCACCGTGGGTGTTATAGAGGCAGGGACGGGCCGCAGCGGAGTGCTGGGAAGCGGCGGGGCGGAAGATGGAGAGTGTGAGTGTGTTACCGTTAGGCCCACTAATACTACGTTCTTCGTGGCGGATGGGCCGGTCGGCGATAACTTCGGTGAGGGTTTGGCTGGTTTCTTGCCGGAAGCGCAGGATGTCGGTTCCAGCGCGGGAGTTGTCGTAATTTATGGCTTTGCGCACTACTTCAAGCTCTGGGTTACACGGCAGCGGAGGGATTGTAGAGGCCATGGTGTTTGTCTTTATGTGGAAATGTGCAGGCTTTGAGTATGGTAATAGGTGAGAGGAATGACCTTGACGCTAGGACGATGAAAGAGAAAAGCACGTTCAATTAAGCAAATGGTGGTAAAACACGAACCGTCCATTTAAAGTGCTGACTTCTTAGCTTCGTTCGAGTCATTTTTTTGAATGCATGCATTATGTATGCGGAGGTATCCCAAACTCCGCCTCACAGCTGCAGTGACGATCCTACTAGGCAGCCAGCTCCAAGCGTATGGCGCCAGTCTTTTTGTGGCTAAATACTAACGAGCCAGTACACAAAAGAAGTAACCAAAGCAAAAGCTCTAAAGATGGAAGAGTAAGAAAATTTCGAAAGTTATTTCCTTGAAAAAACCATAGAAGAACTTATAAGGGCTCTGACGTGGAAGTCGGATAGGCGTAGCGTCAAGCATAAGGTGTAAATCTCAGTACAGCCAAGTTTAACATTTTCTTCTCTCATTATCAATTACAATCATGTACCATTTATTAAATAGACAACTAAAAGTTTTATGAACCTCATAATCTCTCATAATCACGAGGGCCGACCCCACCAAGAAGGCTCTTCAATATCGTCCATAGGCTTAAGGCTATAATAAGCCTGCTTAATGCTACCTGGTGGAGGTAGAGAGTCCGCATGAGCTTCCCCTTCCCCGGATAATGCCCAATCACTCGATCCCAGCTTATGAGACTTCCACTTAGGGTCATCGAGGGAGCTCCCGTATCCAAAATTGAGCCAAGCGTCAATATGGATCTCCCATTCTCGCGATCTCTTGAGAACAGAGACCGCGAAGTCCGTAGCGCAGTGTCCGCACCGTCTAACACCGTCACACATCGAGCAAAATACCGGTCCTTCAAACTTTGGCTGCTTAGGTATATGTGTACATTTGCTCTTCTCCCTTCCCCACCAGCATTGGCTACATCTCGGCTGTTCTGGATGTGCATGGAGCCATTTGCAATTAACAATACTTCCTAGTACATTTCGCGCTGGATACGTAAGGAGGGTCCGGTTGTTCGATGGCGTTGTGTGAAGAATCTGATGAGGACACACTTGCAGATTTATGAGCTCGAGTGGCCCCAAGCTAGACAATTTCCAGCGCATGCGGAGAATAAGCTCATTCGCAACAATTCGAGCTCGTGTTTGGTGCCGGATTAAACAACCTAATTTCTGAACTTCTAGGTCACGATAGAGGATCGTGAGGGGCTGTCCGTGCTCTTTGCCCCAAAAATGCTGCTTCATCACGGACCGGACATCACGGTAATGAACTTGATCTCCTGGGCTTGGCAGATACGCGTTGACATTTCGGTCGTGCTTGTCAACAGGATGTGGCGTGAATGGGACTCCGGGGAGGAACCTTCGATGTAGGATTTTGCATCTAGGGCAGTAGCAAAGCGGCAACAAGTCTCGCTCAAGGAGTAGAAGGAATTCCTTCCGGTCTTCGGGGTTGCCCATGTTGTTCGATACGTTCTCCCATACCTGCGTGCCAATGATGGTGCATAAAGACCGGCTGGAAAGAGCAAGTGCTGCAGCAGCTGGCGAGTCAGCGAATGCTGCAATTTGTTGTATGAGCTCAACCGGAAGGCGCATCAATGGTGATTCTGTCGATCCAGCATTTCGGTGTCCATCCCCGGAGCTGGAATGGTCTGTGTGAGGACGCTGACTTTCCCTAGTCATAGTTGGAGACAGCTGGGTGGCTGTCTGTGGACTACTCAAGCTGCCTTGGCAAACAACCAAGCTTTGGATAAGCTCTTCGCGGACAATTTCTTCGCGGTGTTCTCTCGAAGTTTTCCAGCACCAAAGACCTCGCAATAGTCTCATTCTTGTAGCCTCATAGGGCTTCCGTGGCCGGCTGGCTAAGAGTGACAGTTCCACAAACCCTGGTTGAGTGATAGCAATACAATAAATGACGAGAAACAGTGATGATATTTTGAGATGAAATTTAGATGACCCGGCTAGGCAGACGTAGCCATTAAAAGCAACGAGTCATGGGTAAAGGAACTAATGCAGGGAGGGCTCAGCCTCGAGCACGGACAGGAATGACAGTTGCACAGCCTCGCTGCGCGACCTCACACACGATGTACGCTAAGGCATCTTGAACTTATCTTATTCGCAATACTACATCTGAAGTTATCCTCCCAATCTTGATTAGAACAAGAGGATCTGACTATACTTTATCTCGAACAGCCGCTTCCCTACGCTCATCCTTGACCAGCTCCTCAAGCTCATGTGCCATATGCATCTCCAGGTGCTTTTCCCCAGCTTTGAATGCTTCAGTTAATTCGCTAAGCCCTGCAGCAGAATACTCTCGTTCCATAATGCGGGCTTCAAGAGCATTAAGGAAGTCGGCTCGGGTGGCATATATTACTAACCTTTCTGCAATATCGCAGAAGTTATCAGTGAATAGGTCCGTTGGGCGAGCGTTTAATTGCCTCTCTAGATCGGCGACCTCGGCTTTCAGATCGTCTACATCCTCGAGACCATATTCAACCGTATAGCATAGCTGAGTGTAATAGCAGTTGATGTAATCCCTTGCGAGGCGGATGGCGTCCCTAAAGATCTCGTTGATCTGGTTCATGTTTTGAATTTCGCTCCATCCGCGCAGCCCAAACGCAACAAGGTACGCCGGTTGTACGTACTTGTAAGCGTACACATGCTCGCTTTCAGGGAATAGTCCATTTTCATCAGTGAGGTCTTTCAGGGACCTAGCACGCCAATCTATTTGATTTCGTAGGTCATTCACCTTCTTCAACTCGGCAGGGCTAACATGATTATAATCTGGCCATGGCTTAAAAGCAAGAGGAGTTGCTGACTTTTCTCCTGCATTTTCGGTTTCGTTATCGGTAATTTTATCGGTAAGTTTCTTGTGTTCATCCTTGGGTTTGTTCTCGGGTTCACTCTTGGGTTTGTTCTCAAACCCTTTTCCTTGTTTATTCGTCATTTCTAAAGGCCCCCAAGAAGCCATCAGATAATAAGAGCTGGATGGATTAGCGGAAATTCTTTACGAACAGCATAGTTAATTAGCATCAAATATGCAATTTTGTTGACTTACAGATCTGAAAATTGCGGGGCCAAGTTTTGATAGCCAAAGAATATTGTGAGTTCAAATCGTGGTGGATTTGCACGCTGAACTGGCTTTAAGGTTCGGAGGCTCGAGAGTATCGTTGTAAATTTTCGGGCACACGGCGTGTTCTTTTGCTTTGCGAATAGAATTTATACGGAATAGAAAAGCCTTTTACGAAAAATGAAAGGCTAAAAAGCTATTTTACGCTAAGAATAGCGGTACATAACGATTGTATTGATATGTGAAGAATAAAAATTTAAATAATGCCCATTTCATAGAAGGAAGCGCTTTCGCGGTCGCACCTCCTCTCTATTGCCGTTTTTAATCGTTTCTACAGCGAATGACAACATAGCTAGCACGTGCACTCTTTCCCAGTGAATAGAAGTCTAGTCAACTACAACAGATGTATCCAAGCATTGCTTTACAGACATAAACGATGGGTAATCTAAGCAAAGGTTCAACCCATTATTAGGTGTGTAAATCGTGTGTATGACCTAGAAACTACGGACGATGAAATATCCATATAAGTTGAAACCATTTCGCCGGATATTTGTAGAGTGTATTCAATACAGCAAGATCTCTGGTCTTAGAGCTAACGAATCGAAGTGTAAGTAGTAGCGACATGCCATCTCTACGAATAGAGGAAGGCACGCCAAGTCCCCGAGTCTGCAGTATACCTGGATACCTACCTACCTATTTAGGCAGGTAGGAAAGGAGAGCGAAGTGGGCCCACGTTTATCTAAAAGAGTGGTGGCTCAGTGTGTAGCATGAAAACTTCCGAGCCGAGAGTCGGCAATATGTGAGAGGCAATGAGGCAGTATCTGTGGGCATTCGAGAAGGCGGGGACGACGATATGCCATTTTGTGTAAGGTGAACCAACAGTTCGCCGATTTACAGTGGAGGACCAGTACTAGGTAGGATATCTTCATCGTGAATATTTTTATTTAAATCACTTAAGACATATACTTATGAATCGAGACTTGTGCTCAGTTTAGATTCCTTTAAGGCTTTTGCATATTTATCCCAATACCTAACAGTTAGTTCAATCCTCTCTGCCTCTACAACTTCTCATTGAGAGCCTGAGAGTCAGGAGAGAAAGCACCTAGCGCTAGAAGAAATATATATTTATTTGTTATTAGTTCAAGAAAGGGTATATTGCAATTCCACCTTGACCTCCCAATTTTTGTTCATCAAGAGAGCGCGTGCGAGATCTCTCCCAATGCGCATCGCCACCCTCTCATTTGTTGTGTCTTGACCCCCCATGCCATCTTAAACCCCAAACAGTTTGCCCCACAAGCTCTGGCTTTGTCCGTATATAGTGCCAAATGTGTGAGTCCACGCTCCAAGATAGTCGACTTCGCAGTGGACGTGTGAGTCCCATTCATAAATATCCCCAACCTTAACGACCAGCCTGGCCTAAAAGTATCAGTGAGCATTATCCAAACTATTTTCTAACGGTAGGAGACCAGCGCACTTTTACCGCATTACCTTTCCGTAAAATGACAAAGTCTATAAACGCAGAAATGATCTTGCGGGAACACAGCTCGAATGATTTATTCTTTGGATCCAGAAATGCCTCAAGGGCTTCGGGATTCCAGTTGTATAACATTGTTGCAATGCCATCGGCAATGCGGAGGTTTGAAATGTCGGTTTCTTCGTCGAAGTTGGATAGATCGAGAAGATGCATGTGATTGATCGGTGCGCCTTCAGGAAGTCGCTCACAGTCGCTCCTATACATCATAGGATTGAAGCCATCTAAAGGGCTACCATCATCGTCTAAGTCACTGAAACAGCCGAACGAATAGTCATCATCGTTAGTGAGAGAAGAGTAATGTTCGGTGTTCAGGAGTTTGCTTGTCGGGCAAGGCATCCTTTGTTTCGATCAAAGCCTTGGAAGCTGAGCTCGTATTGATAGTTTATATATGGATGATAACGGAGGAAGAGTTGTTGCAAGGCAGAGAGTTGACGTGGTGAAAATTCATAGAAGCGTGAAGGATAAAATAACTTGCCGCACAATATCGTCATTTCACTTCACCTGAATCGCAATCTAACAGCCAAGCCTGGAATCTTATGTTACTTTTTGGACCGCGGTATATCTTTTTCTAGCTATTAAGCACTAATTCAAGAATCGTTGTCGTTTATTCTACTATTTCCATATCCTGCGCTTATTCCCACGGTAGTCCTTAACAAGAGGAATAGATTATATCGAGCAATTTCAGATCGAGACTTCTGAAAAGATTCTCGGGCAAGGTAGAAAATCAGCCTTCATTTCCTATTGGCTTTTCCGAGGACTCGCTGACCCCGCAAACATCTACGACACATACTTAGGGAGTCGCTTTCCTCTTCCATGCTGAAGCTCGCCGGATCAGAAATACCGCATGACAACATAGCACCTTGCTTTTCTTTCTTCATGCGAGAACTTGATATGTCTTTGTAGCGGAACCTACAGGCTCGGAGCGCTTTTGCACGAAGATATACCAGCACTTCGCCGTACCTTTATGTAGGGACCCATCCATTCAGCGTGCTTTCATATCAGTACCTGTAGTCTCAGCTCACCTTCATATCATGGCTTCTAGTAAATTGGGGTGCTTTTCTATTAGGGCTTGTCAACTCGGCGTGTCTTCGTACTAAGATATGTAGCGACTTGACGGTTCAATATATTTTGTTACTCAAGATCTTAGATGCCTTCTATAGTGCTAGTTCGCGATGCGTACTGCCTCAACCTAGTGAAATCTTTGTGTTTTAAATAATGGGCTAACCCATAGCTGGATTATCAATCCTGCCTAAGACCACTTCAAGCTGCGTCCCTTCACCAGTGAGGAATGTGTTCACTCGACACACAGGAAGCCACATTGAAATGTCGCTGAGGACCCACCCACCGTCATATCCAGATAGCAACATCACGTCGGATCCAAGCGGGTCACAAAGGGGCCAGGGCCAGTTGTCATAATTATCTGACGAGAGGGCCCACCCATAATTTTCGAGAGAATACCCCGGTATCTTAAAACTACAAGGAGGATAATAATAAAATGAGGAGCTCGGCTATAAGACTAAGGTAATCGTTAACTAGATCTATGTTAATAAAACGAGAGATTTGAAGAAATCTTAAAAGCAAGGCAAAACCTTTTCATACGAATCCATCTAGATATAGTCTATAGAAAATAAAATGAGTGAATAGCTACCAGGAGCAGGTCAGACCTTTTTCACGACGTGAAATTTCTTTGGTGGAAACAAGATCGCTTCAACCAGCAATGTACACTCCAAAAAGTTAACAAAAGGAGTGAAGAAAAAGGACACAACAACATGCCCAATCATTTGCCAAATTGAAATATCACCGGCGTCAATGTCCTGAGCAGCCGTAGACGTTATCGCAGCCCAAAGCCCTTCCGTACAGCACAGAACACCCCAGACAAACACCCACCGAGGAACGACGAGCGGGTCCTCGCGGATAAATAGTATGTAGATTGAACTTGAAGAAACTTAGAGACGGTGTCGACTGAAGGTTAGGAATGCTTACTGGAGAATGCCAGCAAAGTAGAACATACAGCCCACATAAGACCAGCATGCGACGGGCTCACCACAGGACCATATGCCAGCAAACCATCTTTTCCGCTGGGCGCATATGTCTTTTATGGACCTGGGCGGTTGCTCGCGGGCGATGGCGTCGAGCCAGCCGAACTTGTACCCTTTATTGGCTGCCTTTAGGTATATCAAAACACCACTCAATGCTGTAAAGCGAGCACGTATGAAACTTACGTGTAGACCAAACCAAAAATCCTCCGCAAGGCATTCAGTGTCCCAGCCAATGTCATTCTCAACTTGGCCATTTACGAGGATGAACGAGCCATGGACCCAACCTGAGGCAGGCCGCGCGTGGAGCTTGAAAGGTAAGCGAAAGCGACCAAAGTCTGCTGTGATTCTACTAATTTCGGCAACGGTAAGAAATGGATTTCTCCAATGGCCTTGGCTATTATAGAAAATTGTTCCCTTTAGAAGAATTCAGTTCACTAAATATTCAGAATAAAATATGATAGTACGTTGCACCTACCATTCCAAAATGGCGGTCGCCTCGCTCAATGAAATTCAAGCATGTCTTAATGGCAAATGGATCTACTGTTGTCTCTTCGTCGAGATGAAGCACCCAGTCATCAGGTCCGAGACTCTGAGCTATACGGGCATATTCGAGAGCTCGCGCCTTATACAATGCTTTGGGTGGCCTAAAACTAGGCGGTACGAAGAGTATCTCGATAAAGTCTGGAATGCGGCCTACCAAAGCTTGCGGGAGGCTATTATCGAGGATTACGTGGAAACAAATCCGTGGGTCTATGTGCCGCAGCTCATCCCAATTGGCGATAGTGTTCAGAACCGTCTGTATTGACGAGTTGTTAGCGATATAAAATTTTTACTATAAAAGAAAATATGTAGCCATAAAAGAATGGCTGAAGCCTAGAGCTAGTGCATTTCAGCTGGAGTTTTACGAGCATACCTGGGCGTTATCGCCTTTTGTGACTAAACACAGCCGCAAAGACTTGAAAGCCCTCGTCTTTGGCTTCTTTCTGTATTCAAAGGGATTTATTGGCCAACAAACACCCAGGGCATAGCCAAAGGGGAATATTTGAGAAAGATGCGTCGGCGCACCAAGGAGCACGCATATAAGCGTATCGGATGTCCACCATGTGGAATAATCAATCACAGTTCGTATTAGAAGATAGCGCGAGATTGTGAAATATGACACTTAACAGATGACATAGTTAGCTCTTTTATTGCTTCTTGAACGACCAAAAAGATTGGATTATGGGGATTTTTGGCTTACGAAAGAAGCATATTGTTAGACCAATCGGGCAAATGATCCAGTTGTATTCAAGTACGCGAAAGAGGGCTTCAGATCTGTGATTTTCAAATTTCTGTCGTTTTTGAGCGTCGCTACCGGCAAGCAGAATGTGTTTTCCGGGGAGGGAATTATTGTGTGCAAGAGTCATCCCATTAGAAGTTGCAGTGGCAACCATCTTGCTTGGCGGTTACAGCTGAACGATGTAAATTGTCATTGAAGGCGGGAGCCAGCTGGCTTTAAATAACTATGATAGGAATCCTTCTTGGCCATTTAGCTTGCATTAGCAGGGTTTACGCTAGCATTACAGTCGAGAATGTGGATATAAATCTTATCTGGCGGCTAGTGTAACGTGTGTTTCCTTTTGGCCTATGTTAGGGTGGCGAATACATGCACGACTCTGCGTCTTTGAAAAGCCATTGTGTGAACCCGCCTGTCAAGCGGCTGAATGTATCCTGCCTTGGAATGGGTTTGTAACACACCACGTAGACGCATTTCATTGAAAGCGCATGGTGATCCCATAGTGAAAGCCTGTGCTCTATCAGTATGATAGCCCTTCAGGCAGTGATGCGTCAAGCGACCGTGCGCGATCGACACCGACGTGATGCGCCTAGTTAGTGTGATCCGCTTCCTGCAGTGGCTAGTCCCTGCAAAAGAATATCTTCGCCAATTACGCAAGTTCTCAAAACTTGGATGTTGGATATCCCAGGCTAAGATATGAGCTATCAATTTTGTGCATCACATCACTGATAGGGAGAATCCAGATGAGACGTGAGGAGTTCTTTGAGTTTTTTTTCTACTGCACTTATATTTTTGTCCTATCCGCACCACCGGGCCAGCAGATTGATACGACATTCCTAGAAAGCCATAAATGGAACGGGTGTATAGTTTGTCTCTTCTAGACCAACACGCGTACCGTGGCTATGTGAATTTACTCTTCTGTTTCCCGGAAACCTCGTATGGCTCGAGTACTTTGGCTGTTGAACATTTTCGCTCTGGGAGTTCAAGATTCGGGTCGGCGTTTCCAGTGGTGAGTGGCCACGTGCGGCCAAAGCCAGAACAAGGTCACGTCAAAGTTACATACTGCGAAAATGATGTGGAACCCCCTTTTATTGTCCAAAAAAGTACTCTCTCATATGAGGAGCTACGAAAAAAGACTTTTTCTATCCAAGGGCCCAAATTCGATGGCTTTTCACAGGAAACGAATGATTGTGACAACGCTGTTATGGCAATAAAGATCACCTTAATCGATGGAGGCTTGATTTTATGTTTCTCTGCTCACCATTCATTTGTCGATGCGGTGGGAATTGGTGCGCTTATCGGTATCTATGCCGCGTATTGTGCCGAGAGAGATAGAGAACAAACAGAGCTCCTAAACGTGGACCGGCTTGCTGTGATTAAAGGATCAGAGATGGAGGACGCGTTGAGATGTCACGGAAGACTGTGGATGCCTGCAGAGTGGGATAGTTCAACTCTACCTGTCCCCAAACCGGCTTTACCACACTTTCAAATGCTCTCTATGAATGTTGAAATATCCGAAGATGCGATCAAACAACTCAAGCTCGAGTGTATTCAATTCGCAAAAGCTAAAGGTACCGCCTCTTACGTCTCGGGTCTCGATGCTGCAACCGCTGTTCTCTTCGCCTGTACCATGCGTGCTCGGGCAGCATATGTCCCTGCAAATAGCACCTGTACTCTCAACGTAGCAGTGGATTGCCGCGAAAAGCTGTTGCCACCGCTACCAAAGAATTATTTAGGCAACTGTCATGCAGGTGCAATGGTTTATGTATCTCTCGCTGAGTTACTAGCTAGGTTAGATCGAGATACATCTACAATACTTGCAGACCTCGCATTCCAAATCCGTAGGGCTATCCTGAAAGTTGACGATAAGCTTATGCGTGGTTACATTACCATGATCGGTGTGGAGCCGGATATACGACGGATTTGGTCAGGTACACCGTCGCCACCGGGACCCTCAACGTCAATCATGGTTTCGAGCTGGGCGAAGGTGCCAGTGAATTCGGTGGACTTCGGATGTGATATTGGAAGACCGGAAGCTGTAAGAGTGCATCTAGGCCATGCGGACCAACTTTGTGTTCAACCGCAGCAGATAGAGGTCAATGAAACCGGGTTTTTAGAGTTTGTGGGGCCTTTGTTATTCAGTACCTTAATCGAGAAAGGGTGCCTAGAGAAATTGAAAGAAGATGCTATATTCAAGAGGTGGTTCAAAATTGTGGATGAATGCTACGTCTGAACAGTCGGAAGGGTGAGTACTACAGCTTGTGAACTAGGTCAATTATATTTTCTTTCATATGACCAAGCGTATACTGTTAGCCGCAAGAATATGTGCACATTGAGAAATAGTTGAGGACAAAGAAACAGGGGACCTCTAGAATAAGCTTTGTCATTTAGGTGCTAGCTTCAAAGTTACAAAAGACGCGGATCATCTAGGGTAGAACATCGGGATCTGGAATTTCCATAATCGTCTTAAAAGTCTAAACTTCCTAGGTAGTACCATGGTTCTTAAAACTAGGGCGAACACCTTCAAAATTGACCGAAGCGAAGCGCGGAAGGCCAAAGGTCCAATGGCCGTGAATATGTCAAATTATCATGTACAGAGTAAAACTAGATAAAAGGAGGATGCCATGCGGAAGAGTTTTCATGCCTGTATCCCCACATGCTTCTAGCAGAGGCGTTGGGCTTTTACTAAGTAGTTTAAAGCTGCAATACTTAGTTTCCTCTTTGTCTGAGGGCGAGTGTAAGGCTGATTTCAGATCTATGTTCAGACAGAATCTGACCGGGAATTTCACTTAATTTTGTGTATGTGTTGGCGTTTGATCCTGATATGAGAAATTGAGTGTTATCCGAACAGTGCTTGGGCGGTGAAGGAGACTTGCCAGCTTCTAGTAGTATATCTGGGGGAGAGATAACGCCTCTAATACTGCTTCTTCAATTAAATGGCATAGGAATCCCTCTTGGCTACTTAATTTATAGGTGGTTAGGTTCTAGTTGTGAACTTTGATTGCCATCTGCCACCTATCAAGCCTCGAATGTCCACGGAGCCCACATTCTCCGCCGCAACCTCAACTACCACATCTTCACAAGCGCCGTTAGTTTCATGTAATGTAATCTTGCCTGTAGAAGCTAAGTGGGGAACTGCCACCTCTCTCATAGTACCCGCCGGAGCTTCAAATTCCATCTTTAGCCCGCCCTTACCATCCACCGCTGTCTTCGCCGCAAATATCCCCAGGCTAGTTCTAAACCCTGCCTCCACGAAATTCAGGTCTCCCAGTGCCGGCACTATTCGCCATGTCTTCCCCCCCGCGCTCATCAACTGGATTCCGGCAACACAAAATGATAGCGAAGATGTCGGGCCTGTCGCCCATCCGTGAGCATGGCTGATGCGTGCATCATTAAGATACGGTGCGTAGTGCAGTTCCCCCGACGAATCGTATCCTTCAATGAACGTCGAGTTCGTCATGCGCGGATCATCCAGCATGAAGCCCCATTCTAGTCTCATTAGATCCAGCGCAGCAGTAGCATTTGAAGCTAGGAAATGTGCTTGTAACTCAAAGCCCGATATGAACGGCGAGATGGCATTGTCGGCCTCGACGGCTGGTGCTCCGTAAGGTGTCCAGCGTTTAGCGAGATTGACACTTATGCTCTCTATTTGAGTAGAGTTTTCGGTGAGGTTGGCAACGACGGCCCAGCTGTTGCCGTCTTGTGGCATTAGGGTAGTGGTTTCGTTGTCGTGATACATATTAGTTGTGCTGTTCCAGAGAAGACGGTTTGCGGAGGCTTTGATTCCGGCAGCGACTGACTGCCAAGAACTGATGATAGAAGTATCATTGAGGGCTGTTGCTAACTTGATGGCTTGATTAATACTATAATAGAGTATGGAATTGGCCTGGAATTTAAATGAGAAAGGCTTTAAAATGGAGGTGAATCCGGCTTCAATACCTCAATGTTATGTCCACCCATACCGAATCGGAGCCAATCTGCCGCAGAAGTGACACTCATCATTCCGCTTTTGTCGATAAAACCAAGAGAGAAGTGCAAAGCGAGCTTGAACTGATCCCACAGAGATCTGAGGTAATCAATGTCGTTCTATAGGAAGCTAATCAGCGCTGGCTGATCTGATAAGAGCCGGTCCGGCTTACCGAGTACATGTAGTAGTCAGCTACTCCAATCAGATTGTACAAATGGTAGGTGGCAGAGTAAATGCCTAAAGAGCTAAAAGGCACGCCAGCGTAAGGAAGTTGACCGGAGGTCCGGTTTTGTATTGCGAAAAGGGAATTTAATGAGTTTTGGATTGTAACAAGGCCATTTGTCGATACGACGCCCGGGACCGCAATTGACATATCTTCAAACGAAGTTAGTCATGCGAAAATCATAATGATGATGGAATGCAAGCCTACCACCTGCCCATACAAGCCTATCACGCTTGGCACCGTCAACGAGGCAAGATGTACCATTTGTCACGGCAGAGTTGTGAATAAGCAAGCCAAGCTGGCTTAGGACCGAGCTCAAAGCCGTGCAAGTGCTATAT
>KV748787.1:0-24213 GCA_001692915.1 Glonium stellatum | reverse complement strand
TTCGGCTAGATGTTACAGTACTATATAGATTCCAAGTATTTATAGCGGCAATTGTCAAGACAAAGCAGAAAGTCTATTTAAACAACGCCACGGATATATCTCTAACTTGGCCTCTAATAGAGTATGTGAGTACTTCAGTGTGGAGGTAGCAACTCCTCAGTCGCCAGCTTCAAGTTTTTCAGGTCGGTCCCTTTCCCCAGCTTCTTATCCAAACCCTCACCATATTCCTTCATATACTTGGAAAGCAAGATTAAACCCTCAATTTTAGCTTCCCCACTATGCGGCCCACAAGCAGCAACGTGAACGAAGTATTGATTATGCTCCAGATACGCACTCAAGCTCCACTCTCCATCCTTCCCAGTACAGGGCGTCTCGCACACCACAATATCCCCTACGCCCACCTCAGCTAACGTACCATTCTTAGCCTCAGAACCGCGGATATGGTATTCAGGATAACTGTTCGCATAAAACCAGCCCTTCTTCTCCACATCCAGCGGCAGATGCGGGACTGGATCCGCACCATGCGTGAACCTAAAATTCCCACCACTCCCCTCCAAATAGCGCGCCAACTCCGCATTGCCCACCCGCGGCGGACCAAACGTGAACAGCAGCGCCTTGCCCAGCTCCCTCTGCCGCCGCAGATCCGCCGCCGCTAACATCGCAACCGCGCCGCCGAACGAGTGTCCCGCGATAACGAGCAGGTAGTCCGGATGCTCGCGCACCGCGCGCCGCAGCCAGAACTCGGCCTGGACCCGCGCGGCATCCCACGCGTTGCGGAAGCCGGCGTGCACGCGGCAGCCGCGGCAGAGGTCCTCCCACGGCACCGGCTCGACGAGGAAGCAGGCGCGCCAGTTGCTCGTGCTGCTGGAGCCGCGGAAGGCCAGCGCGATGGTGCGGTGCGTGTGGTCGAGGATGATGACGCCCGTCATGCCGGCCTCGCCGAGGTTTTCGAATTCGTGGATGCTGGTGATGTTGGGGGATGAGGAGATGAGCGGGCACGCTTGTCCTGGGTCGCAGGTTATGGTGGTGCCGGGGGAGTTGTTGTTGTCGGGACAGTAGGCGGCCGCGCTGTATTGGGAGGCTAGAGTCATGCGCGAGAGGAGGGCTGGTGTGATGACCTTTGCGGTTGGAATTGGTTCATTTGGAATAGTCATGTGTGGGTCGGCGAATGCAGCGACGGCGCTGCAGAGCAGCTGGGAAATTACGTATGGGCGCATGATGCTGGCCATGAAGACGATGGAACGAGTATTGGTGAATTGGTACGGTTACCGGACATAATATGCTGGCTTTTCTACTGGAGCAAGGTAAGGTTGCTGATCGGTTAAGGACTTTTTGAGTTCGAATACGTCACAAAAAAAATTTAAATGTGGTTTGGGAAAGTCAACGTGCTCTGCCAGAAACGAAACATTTAAACTGTGTTGTTTAGAAAATGCGGATATATCATGGAAGGAGTCAGAGAGCCTCAAGGTAAATGAGAAAGAGATATTCCAGAGAGACACCCCAAACCGACGCTCTGAAAGTACATTAGGGAGGTAATAGTCCAATCTCACGGGCGTCGCCGGATAAGGAAAATCACGAAGGCTTTCTAGAGCCAAATCAGTATTGAGTACCAAGTGTGGAAAGCTTTTAACATATCTTCTCTGCGGCCGATGATCGTATCAGTAGACTCGTGAAAAAATGAATATGTTTACCAAATTACAAAAGAATTCGTCATGAGTCACATCACGACCTTCAATTGTACCATTTTGACAGGTTGACGGCCGGGGCCAGCCCGAACTGTCTCCACACCCTACCAATACTATCTGGACAAACACAAAAAGCTATAAAAATCGAAATAAAACAACATATTCAACTTAAATGAAATGTAACAGTGAGATAACCAAGAAATGATCAATTAAAACGTGGATGAAGCTGACATGAGTCAGCTCGTTAAGACTCGGTCTTTGTATACGTCAGTAAGTATGGGTCGAACGAGGTCTTATAGCTTGGGTGCCTCTGTTTGGGTGCAGTAAATGCTGATGGAGTCGATTTCCGTGCATCTTGGTCAGAAATTACAAAGAATCCTTCAGGTCCTGAAACGTGGACAATGTAATGACCGCTCTTGACGCTTGGTCCAGCATGTGAAATTACACTGGATAGTTTGTACTTCAGATTCCCTGTCCGATCTCTCTGGAACCTCTTCAGGTCAAGCCACCTATCGAAGTGAACATCGGTACGCTTCTTGCGGCCGTTGGGGTGGTATATGATAAGTTGTAAGACAAGGATCTCAGGAGCAGATTCGATCAAGGCTTTGCTGCTGTGTCCGACAGTTGATTTACAACTGTCACAGTGTTTTTCGACCGTACTCGGAGAAAAGTACCTTTCAATGGCCCTGTTGATGGTATCCTTATTTCCCTCTACCGGTAGAATAAGCCCAAATCCTGGGTCAGGACGCTGAGTCCGTCTACCACACCCTGCTTGGGCGGTGTTTCCGCAAACATCATGGACCCTTAGGTCCATCTCAAACAAGGCGTCCGACTGATTTCGCCATGCTTGTGTACTAGAATTTATTATCAGTAAGGGAACTTAGGTTATATTCAAGCATTACTCACTTTGACGCAGACGTAAATGTGTCACGTAAAAAACGATAGAACTCTCCAGCATCCTCTTGGTTACCCGCGCTGAGAGGGAAATCGGGATTATTGGCGTGCAACAGTGACAGATCAAATTGTCGAAGAGCGGTTCGTGGAACCTCATTTTGTGTACTGTCCTTGTCCCAATAAAGTCCAATAAGACGTCTCATCCTGCACGCAGGACAATCGGGAGTAATCTTAATTTTTTTTGATGGTAGTCCGTTGGCATTCCTGCATGGATATGCTGAATCTTTCCAGTGGTGTTTGATCCACTGCATAAATTGCGGCAAATGTAGAAATGCTTGCATTACGGATCGACGATAGCACAAGTTTCTGGGATTGTACATGCCCTTACTTTTCAGTCCTGAATGCTTGCCCGGCCATGTCTTCGTTATACCAGAGAGCTGATACACGGCGTTAGTAATGTACGTGCTTCATTTGGGGATTTAACTTACATGTCCTTTCCTAGTTCTCTGCTCGACAGATCCACCGTTCACTCGCCGTGGGCGTAGAGTTCGTTCCGACTTCATGGTAAGGCTTGTGGCTAAAGACCAGGATATTGGCTGACCGAGGAGCTGTGCGAGAGCGAACTGCTCTGGAGACTGGGGATTCCGCTGACCAGCAGCTGAAAGAGGCCGCGAGGAGAAAATATGAGAAGAAGAAAGCCGGGAGAATGTGTCAGAAACTGGATCCTTATACAAAGAATTTTTTACACAAACTTGAGGTGGAAGCAGAAGAGAGGACGAGGAGAGCTGTGAAGACTTGGGAAGTTTCGAGTGCATCTTCATCAATCTGTTATATAGGAGAGCTACAATGGCCTTGCGGCGCCTCCTTTTCCTAATACCGGAGCTCATTGTCTTTATTGTGGTAGACAGTGCCATTGTGATAGATGGAGTGTTCTATACAATAAGGTGAATAGTTGAAAGAATTACCACACCCACAATAGAAACAAAGAATTAGATAATAGGATTAAGGGTATTAACTGGTATGAAAGACTGGAATAATAGAAGACCAGGGCCTTTGTACGTAAAGGAATACTAGATGATCTTAAAAATATTCTATGTATATGAGAAAAAAGGGAAATTGATACTGGCCGCGGCTGCCCGCTAATGGAGACATGAGGTTATTGACAGCGAGTAAGCAGAGAGGCTAAAGCCAGGCTGTTCTGGAGCAGGTAGGATGGCGTATGGCGAGAATGTATGAATTTTGTAATGGAGACTGTGAGCGGCCAATCTTGGAAATGTTGGCTAGGAAGAGGAAAAATAAATGCTGCAATTTAGCGTCTTGGCCCTAGCTCCCGCAGAGCCGCGTTTAGCGCTTTGACTCGTTCGCAGCAAAGTCTCTTGACGTTCTTCGTCATGCTTCATACTTGAAGAATGCAACATCCAGTGATGAGTTGCCTCATGACGCGTAGCACCACCTGATATGGCGACCGACGACGATGGCCGCGGCGAGGCCTACGAAACCGAATATGTCCATACCGTTTACGAACAAATCGCATCCCACTTTTCCTCAACAAGATACAAGGTGTGCGTCACCCACGGCAACTTACGGCCTACTCATGGAAATACTAATCAACTCTAGCCATGGCCCATCGTCGAAAGATTCTTAAAAAGTCTTCGGGACGGGTCTATAGGTGTGGATGTAGGTTGTGGAAATGGAAAATATCTCTCTGTGAATCCAAACGTGTTCATCATTGGGTCAGATAGGTAGAAGCAGCTCCGTAATCAGCGTGTATAGATGGCTGTAATTACTAAGAAGTGTTTTGCTGGATAGGTCGGCAAATTTAGCTAGAATTGCCGCGAGGCACGAACCACATTCTTCAGTGGTTGCAGACAACTTGAGCTTGCCTCATCCTTTGGCTAGCTTCGATTTTGCTATTTCGATTGCAGTGATTCACCACCTCTCTACACCGCTGCGTCGTATCCAAGCGGTGAGGGCTATCCTAGAGCTTCTTAAGACTGCATCGGGTGGAACCGGGTCCGGATCGCAGCCGGCAGAGACCGAGACCGGTGGCAGAGCATTGATATATGTATGGGCCTTGGAACAGAAGGACAGTCGGAGAGGATGGGATGAAGGTCATGAGCAGGATGTTATGGTTCCTTGGGTTATGAAGAGCAATAACAAGGCGAATCACAAGAACCGACAAAAGAACAAAGCCGAGCATCGGGAACATAGTGATCATTTATCAGCAAGTGTCTCAGGAATGCATACCCAAGATGGGCCAAGCAAGGCTTGTTCCGATTCGCAACATTCGGTGAAAGAAAAGCAAGACACCAGCTGTGCGGCACACGACAATGACAGCCAGCAAGCTACTTCCGATTCACAAGAGTCTAAGACATTTCAGAGATATTACCATTTATACAGGAAAGGAGAGCTTGAGCATGACATCGCCGAAGCCGGTGGTATAGTCCTCGACTCAGGCTACGAAAAGGACAATTGGTGGGCAGTGGCAACCCCGGTGGTAGGAACGAGTGCACCGGCTTCAACGAATCTTTATAGAACGTCTTGAAGCCTGTCAGCTATAGGCATTCTAGCGAATGTCCTCGGCCACAATAGGAATCCTAGGGTTAAGCAAAAACCTGGACTTTTAACGGCGATTTAATGCTTGGGGCTTTAGTGTTCTCTCTATCTTCGAAGCTATAGATCCCATATGGACGGCCCACGACTCTCTCGACAGAATCATACCATCAATTACCGGATAGCGATTTCGGGCATGCGAAGTGTTGCAATGTATTCCGAGAAGAAATACTTATGAATCGTACTGAGGCGAATGATTTAAGATAAGCCATATGGTCCCTATTAGAATCTGTTATCTTATTATCCATGTTTGGCTTTTCCGGCCAAGTAATCTCAGGACTACTAACTTCTGCTCCTGGGCTATGACAACTTGTCGCTGGATTACTGACTACAGAAACATAGGCGCTTATTAAGGTTATCTTCTGCATTAATGATGCGGTCTCTGTAATAGCTTGCCCTTGCGTAAAAATTAAATGACTGCATCACTAGTTATCTGTTTACTAAAACAACTTTAACAAGCCCTCTCTAGTATACCTCGAGGATAACTTCGAGTACTTGAGCGGAGCCTGAATATGTTCGTATTAGAACTACTAACTGACCCCTACTTCGTTATATGCTCTACTTGAGTTTTGCTGGTGTTCGCCATGGACGAAGGACCTTGGAGCAGTGCTCATAATGCATCGTGTCCCGAAATGGCTGAGAGTAAATTAAATATATGTTTCACGGGGGTGTAGTGGATAATCCTCTGGAAAGCATGACAAGCATGTCGGGGTCTGCTCGTAGAACCGCCTCAAATATGTATAAATTTAGCATTAGACCTTGTATCTCTATTTTATTTATTTAACTTTCAAATTTTTTCTGTGGCAGTTAATACTAAATCTACCTGCAAAGCTTTGCGTACTATAACATACATCTATTGTGATTGAAATTCGCTTACTATGAATTAGGGCCTAGTAATCTAGTACCGTATAATGCTAATCTATATGACAGCTGTCATTGCGTATGAATATTGAAATTCGATATGGTTTTGGCACACTGTTTTCTCCCTTTCTTAACCGAGGTTTCGGTGAGGTACGAAGAGAACTCAGCTCTCTTAATTTCGCCCGTGCGCCGGCTTTTATATTTAGTAAGAGGCAAAGACAGAACCTAAAACAAGGTAAATTGGGCAATAGAGTGACGATATTGGAGTAAACGTTCTAGTATACAAGATTTCTGTTGAGGGCTCGGTGGACTAGAGTAGCCGCTTATGGTTAATCCACATTTTTCGACGTTATACTGTATAATGGGGTAGCACGAATGGGGCAGACGCCCTCCCTGCAAGTGCCTTAATGGAATCATGTTACCCCACTGATATGCTAAGAAGTCGCTTACTTGAAAACCACGCTTGTAGGGGGCATCGCGTCGTTTGCTTACCCCCTTTTATAGGAGCAAATTTTTCTTTGTTTCGTCAAAGAAGCCAAACAGAATATATATAGAATTAAAATTCTCGATCTCCAACTAAAGCAAGCCGGTCTTGACAACAAGATCGATAAGCCTCCGCTTGGTGTAGTTGGTTTATCACGTTCGGCTGTAATTGTATCTTGCCACCGAAAGGTCCCTAGTTCGATTCTGGGAGCGGAGAGACTCTGCAATCATTTTTTTGGGTTTTGGTTTCCTAGAGGTATTTTTTTTAATACTAAAACTTGATCAAAGATTTCTTTTTACTAGAAGTATTGCAAAAACTTCTCGATTGGTTCATATGCAGGTCTCTACTTATTTTGTGCATCTAATTTGCATGTCTCTATAAGTCATGATGGTAAAGAAATAAGAGTTGTAAGTATCTGCGGTGAGTCTTGCGAGAGCTGGCGAGCAGGACGAAGCTCAGGGGGTAAGCGAGCCGTGCACGAAGCATCGGAGCTCTGCACGAAGAACTACGTATAGAGGCTCCATATCACGAGTTTTGTCCACGCACTCAACAGAGCACGCAGCGCGCAGGAGGGCTGTAGGGGTTCTTCTTCTTAAAAAACTCCTTTAGAATTACCGTACGAATTACTCTACGAACGGTTCTACAATCGTCCTTACGAACGTCTCCACAATAGCCCGTATGAGTGTACTGGACATAAAGGACGCCTGGGAGGCCTCTGCACACAGGATCTGCATAAGAAGGCTCTATGTATCGAGGCCATACTCACGCAGTAAATACAGTACCCAGTACGCAGCGAGCCCTAAGGGGGACTTCTCTTAGAAACTTAGGGGAGGGCAGTACTCAATGAAAATGCGCCCTCTTCATATAGTATCGAGTTTTAGAAGGTTATAATAATTTAAAAAGATGGTAGAATATTACTAGTTTACAGAACGTCTAGGACGTTCTGTAAAATCTAATATGACATGTGATGACTTAAATCTATTTGCCATTTTTACCTCCTACCATTTTTATACATACTTGTATAGGCAAATATCATACAAGCCGCGTCCACTATATACATTTTTATTTTTCAGATTTCCTCGCGTAGCGCCCCTATACCCACTCCCTTGGATTCTTTAGTACATCGACGAGCCTCTCCTCACGACTCCCCTTTTCAGGCGAATGCATATACTGCCACCTCGCGGTAAGCGGCAAGCTCATCAAGATGCTCTCCACACGGCTGCCTGGAGTATTCAGCCCAAAGGCAGTGCCGCGGTCGTGTACAAGGTTGAACTCGACGTAGCGTCCGCGCCGGATCTGCTGCCATTGCTTCTCCTTCTTGGT
Source organism: Glonium stellatum (assembly GCA_001692915.1). NCBI lineage: Eukaryota > Fungi > Ascomycota > Dothideomycetes > Gloniales > Gloniaceae > Glonium > Glonium stellatum. The sequence continues at coordinate 16,353 of KV748787.1, read as the reverse complement.
GAAGGGCATATCCTTGCGGCGCTTGATAATAGGGATGTAGGACGGCAGGAACGCTGAGAGGCAGTCCTGCACGAAGGCGAATAGCTGCTCCTGATCCTTCTCTGTGTTGTCGAGGTCGTCGAAGAAGATGCCGCCGATGCCACGCGACTCGCCTCTGTGCTTGTTGCTAAAGTACTCGTCGCACCATTTTTTGAAGCGCGGGTAGTACGATTTGTCGTGCTTGTCGCAAGCGGTTTTGATGGTGTTGTGGAAGTGGATTGCGTCTTCGTCGAAGAGGTAGCTCGGCGTGAGATCGGATCCGCCGCCGTACCACCATGCGTTTGTGTTGCCTGCCTCGTCGGCTGTCTCGAAGTAGCGGTAGTTGAGGTGCACGGTTGGTGCCATTGGGTTGGAGGGGTGGAGGACCAAGCTCAGGCCTGCGGCGAAGAACGGGAGTGAGTCAACGTCTGGGTCTAGAGCTTTGTGGTCTGCGCGCATCTTGAGAATAGCGGGGCGTGGTAGGCGTCCGTACACGACGGAGGTGTTGACGCCGGCTTTCTCAAAGACATTGCCCTCCTGCAGCACGCACGAGATGCCTCCGCCTCCCTGCGGTCGATCCCAGGTATCTATGTGGAATGGCTTGCCGTCAATCTTTTCTAGCTCGGCAACTATTTGCTTCTGGTGCTGCTTTATAAATTCTTCCATGCGTAAACGCATTGGTGATTGATCTGTAATGCCAGACTCCCGCTTGGTGAGGGCGTCTTTTTCCGCCATGCTAGGGCCATCGAGCCGTTCAGGTTTGTCGTCAGTAACCTGCTCGGTAGCATTAGCATCTGGCGCGGAAGGAGGCTTCGGAGTCGGGGAGCTTGCCATTGAGTAGATCAGCAAGCCGATAAATGGGATGCCAATGAAGAGGCGGGTTTTCGGCGCCCATACGCTGCTCTTCCCCCAGCCTGAACGGCCTGAATTGGTAGACTTCGGAGGCACATCAGACATGTGCCTAGCTGTCTGGCCAACAGGCTTTGGAGTAAAAAAGTCTACTCTAAGTAAACCCCTCGGTCCATAGTTCTGACGGAAGAATGGCAGGCGTATGAGGCGGAGCGAGGCTTGAACTGAAGCCATGGTGTATCCAATTGCTGGCAGGGAGGCGACGGGCGCTATAATCTACACATTGGAGTATGAAGAAAGCTGACTGCAGCTCCGTCGGCGTAAGAAATAGCGGTGGGACGATACGGAGATGGGTAGAAATACGGCTTGTGCGGACGGCCTCATCACACCACAACGGACTTGCTGGGCTTTCTCACATGTTCCCAGGTGCAGACAGAGCAAACGGAGCAAACGGGGCAAACATGGAACAGATCACGTGGCCTGTGTTGGGAACATGACTAGGGAGAGACACAACGGCAATGAGACAGGCGTGAAAGGGCGGGAATGTGACTGCGGGCCGGTCAGAGAAGCGATGTCTACTGGAGTGAGTCAGGACAGTCATGGGCGCAAAGATGTACAAGTGACTTTGGGCGGCGCTGTCGGATGGCGGTCGCACAGCCATGTACAGGAGTCATTGGGGAGATGAGTGACTGAATAAAGGCTGTGCAGAGCGACAGGTTGATGCTGAATCAAAGGGCTCGAGTGGCATAATAAAAAGCGCATGACCTTCACAACGAGACAAAGGCCTTCTGTTACCATCTTCGACGCTCTTTACCTCCGATTACCTCTGAGAGCTTTCACACGCATAGCCTGGCTGACTAAAAGGTACCGCCTCCAGAGAGTGACGCCGCCTGGTTGCGCACTTTCACCAGCCTTGCTCTACTCTTAGTTACCCCTCTACTGCTGCCTTCCCGCATCCAACATCCATCACCTACTTCAGCTTCTCTTCCTCACCGCCATCCTCTTCATCCACCACAAACTTTTCAACCACCCCAAAAACCGTCCTGACTACCTCACACATCTCTGCAAATCCCAAATCTATCAATATGCGATCAAAGTTTAAGGACGAGCACCCCTTCGAGAAGCGCAAGGCCGAAGCTGAGCGGATCCGACAGAAGTACAACGACCGCATCCCAGTACGTCTTACTGTTCCTTTTACATCTCTATTTTCAACCTGCCGCACCTCTCCAGCTCTGCCGATATGAAAATTCCCAAAGGCTTCTTGCTGACCGTTGCTGCCTACAGGTAATCTGCGAGAAGGTTGAGAAGAGCGATATCGCGACCATCGACAAGAAGAAGTATCTTGTCCCAGCAGATCTCACAGTAGGCCAGTTCGTCTATGTGATCCGAAAACGGATCAAGCTCTCCCCAGAAAAGGCTATTTTCATTTTCGTGGACGAGGTTCTACCGCCGACCGCTGCGCTAATGAGCTCGATTTACGAAGAGCACAAGGTACGAATATTCACTCTCTTTCGAAGACCCTCTTCTAACTTTGACTATAGGACGAGGACGGCTTCCTTTACATCACGTATTCGGGCGAGAACACATTTGGAGAAGCCTTCTAAATCAACTTCGTGGCTTTTTCCTGATTATTCCGGTTTCGTTTTGCTTTATGCAGAGGGCGCTGTGACGGGCGTTTGTAGGATATAGCTTTGATTGCTTCTTATCAAACATTATAACAACTATCTGAATGCAATGGAGCGCTAGGGCGTGTAGAGGTTCTCTTTAATGTCACCCCTCTGCTCCCTTTCACGAGATGCATGATCGAGGACTGAGGGAGCGATGGGTGATACGGATGAAACGGCTTTCCTTCTTGTCTTTGTACCTGCACTGCGACTCTACATAGGCTAAATCAGATCGGATTCTCTCTCGGCGTTAGTAAATCTGCTCTTGTAAGCTCTAGAGATAACCACCGCGGACTCTATGACGCCGTAGTGAGTGTGACCTGCCAACGTCCCAACAACGACTCCAAAAGGCTGTCGTGGCGCCTATCACCCATCGCATGCTGCCATGCAGCAGTAGCTACCTACTGAGGGAGACTCGGCGGATCCGATAAGTTCCTGCCCAACCCCTCCCGCATCACTATCATCCGGACTTAGTTACGTACGTGTGCCTGGACCTGGTTCTGGCAAACAAGCTCATCCCAAGCTCCACACCTCGGCAGTTCCCGCGAACGCTCGAGAAAAGTTCCTCTCCGCAAACCCACTCCCACCACACGCACACACACACACACACACACACACACACACACCCAGCCTTTTCGTCGCAAATCGATCCCACTAGCCTAAAAACACTTCTCTGCAGCCTCCTGCAGCCACGATTCGAACCGACCAGCCAACCCCAGCTGCGGGCCCTGATCTACTTTTGCTCAATACGACCATGGCCTACGCTTACCTCATCTCCAAGTCCGTTACAGCCTCCCGACTCAGCTGCCTGCTTGGCTTTCTGCATATTGACTTTTCGTAGGACCCTCGATCCGCTTTTTGCTATCGGCGTCGGCGCGGCTGCAGCTGCAGCGCGGATAAACCGTGAAGAAAAGGCGAAGGGTCGCACAATGGCTGAGACTGTGGAGGTGCTGAAGAGGAGGGTGCAGCTGGCTTTTGGGAATGACACGGAGATGGAGAAGAAGTGAAAGAATCTAGTCTTTAGGATAGCGAGTGGTAGAGGAGTAGTCAGGGTGGTTATGCGGATAGACAATTTGCGTGAATGAGGAGGAAATTGGGATAGAATTAGATGGGACGGGACGTAGCCGTCTAGAAGGAAGAGCTGGGACTATATAGAGGCAGCTACCTCTGGACGATTTGGGCTTGACCGGCCGTGCTATCATCCAGTCCACATCCACTTCATCTAAGCCGAATCTAAGAACGAGGTTTCGCGCCACGGGTTCGACTTCATCAGGCAACTCTCAGCCCACCATCCGCAGAGCACGCTAAAACGAGTGGGAAGAGTGTGGAGGGGACAACATGCAGGAGAAGTTGTACCTTTCATGCATGGGCAGAAATGACGCATCCTATCAACATTGCGTTCGATCTGATCCCAACGATGCGTTCAGTCCGGTCTCCAATACCTACAAAGATTACGCCGGTCTGCGTATAAGCAAGCGGCCCAGTCTCCGATAGGCCTTATTGTCCACTTCGCGGACCGGCGCCGTTCATTACGCTGCTACCTAGAAGCACGGCAAATCATATGCTCATTCCAAGGCTATTCTAGATGCTCTAGGCAGACATACACGAGTAGGACCAGATCGTTCACTCACAGCTAGCGGATAGTGTACGATACCAGCAAGAATCGTAGGCAGACAAAGTCGACCTGAGCTTGGCAGCTCCTGAGAGCCCATCCGCTTTGCCGCAAGACGGGCAGACAGCGAGCGTAGATAAAACACACAATCATTCATACCACTCATATCGCATCTCATTCGTGCAACCTCCCCCATCCCTTTTTCGCCCATCTCACAAACCCCCTCACAAATACCCATTCGCGCCCAGCCACTCCCTCACAACCGCCTCATCCCGCATGCGATACAGCGCCTGACTACGAACCGTATCATCCACAACGCGCAACCCACGATCAAAGCCCCTGCAGTCCTTCTTAGCAAAGAAATCCCTAATCTCATCCGCCACCTCCAAGCTCGCAAACTTGCTCAACCCGATCCTCACAAACCGCTCCAGAACCACCATGTTACCACTAAGCTCAGGAAACAGGACCGCATCCCAGTTATCGCGGACAAACTTCCACAGCTCGAGGCGGGCCTTGCTGTTAGCGGCCAAGGAGGCAGCGCCCGAGTGCTTGTCCTGGACGGCGACGGCGGGCGAGAAGATGAAGGCGAGGTAGGCGGCGACCAGGTCGGGCGTCTGCACGCGGCCCAGCGCCTGCAGGCAGATCTCCTTGCCGTCGATCGAGCTCGTCGTGCCGTACTCGGTCTTGACGGCGTCGTAGGCCGCTTGGCCGCCCTGGGTGACGGCGATGCGGAAGATGGCGCCGCGGAGGGAGGGGTGGATGGCGGTTTTGTCGGCGCCTGAGGTGTAGAGCTCGAAGCGGCGGGTGGCCTCTTTGATGATGCTAGAGGGGGAGTGTGTTAGTCGCTCGGCCAAAAAAAAAAGGGGATATCGGGTATTGGGGGAGAAGCTCACCCTTCGTGGCCAGCGGAGCCGGCATGGCCGATGAGCAGGACGCGCAGTTGGCCGGTGAGATAGTCTTCTCCGTCCTTGAACTCCCAGCCGATCTTCTCGACCGCTGGCGTCACCAGCTTCAACATGAACTTCTTCAAGGCTTTGCTGACGTCGTCAACTCCGGAAAAGGTCATGCGAATATTGCCGAGATTGGCGAGGATCTGGGACCAGACGCTGTGGAAGTGTCAGCTGTATATGGCTATGCTGATGGTTTATTGACTGCAAGACTTACAGATAGTTGTTTTCCTCCTGGAAGCTTTGGACTAGTGCAAGGAAGCCAGTCGTCTTCCCATGGCCAGATATTCCGAGTGCGTACGCATCACCGACCAGCCCAATCTTGTCTTCAATACTCAGACGGCCCTTTGCCGCACCTAGTTTCCCTAAACGCTCTGGCGGGTAGTTTGTTCGGTAGAATCCTGTCTGGTCGGCGTTAATCTTATAAAAGGATTCATCGACATCTCGAATAGTCTCTTGCTTGCTTGTAATTGCGGTGACTTTATGCGTGGTAGCGTTAGGACCCGTTTGCAGGCCGAGAGGGATCCACCAGACGGTCTCATCTTCCTCTGGCTTGACATCACCAGTCAACAAGAAGCGTTCTTGACGAACGCCAATCTGGCCAGGCTCCTCTGCTACTGTCACGACTGGGAATCCAATCTTCCGGATCCAAAAATCCATGAAGCTGTTCACATCTTTACCAGACGCTTTGCTTAAAGCAGACCACAGGTCGTCGGTTGTGGCATTACTGAACTTGTGAGCGTGCAGGTAGTCAGACACACCCTTCAAGAAAACATCGTTGGTAAGATGAGCGCTCAGCATACGAATAACAGAACTGCCTTTCCTATAGCTGATGTGGTCAAATATCTGGTCAACCTCTAAAGCATCGCGAACTGGAACTTCAATTGGGTGCGAGTTCCGAAGAGAATCTAATTCGAAGGCTGTTTGGACAGATTCAGACTGTTGGAGATTAGTTCGTTAGCAATCCGTGTGGAATATAAGCTACCTCTAGATCTTGAACGTACGACAAATTGTCCCCACACATTCCATTCTGTGATGAGTCAGTCGTGAACACGTTAAAGCATAATGTGATGTACCTGGATAGAAATGGTCAATTGCAAGCCATCCCACCCATGTCGCGAAACCCTCATTCAACCACAGCTATATCCAGTGTTAGCAGAATAATGATACTGGAAGTGGTATTCCAGCTGTTACTCACTTCGTTCCACCAGTCCATTGTGACCAGATTTCCAAACCATTGATGGGCAAGCTCATGTGCTACAACATATGCAACACGGTTCTTGTAGCTCTGAGCCGACTCCTTTTCATTAAAGAGCACAGCCGTAGTTCTGCAAGATTCGTCTATTAGTATAAATTACCCTAAAGTAGCCCATCCAAAATCGGCCGCACAAAGCGGCTTTAGGCAGTATATTTACTATCAAGTGGTCAGAAATAAATAATTTACCTGTACGTAATAAGACCCCAATTTTCCATAGCGCCGTGAGACTAGGAAACACCGGTTAGCTAAACACATGCACCTGACGGCACCAACTGGGAGACATATAGTTGACTAGGGAACCAGCTCGTGCCATTTTATGTGAGTACACGAGGGCCAGGAGTTGGCTGGGGTGGGGAAAATAGACCCGAGAGGCCGTGCCACTGATGATGCGTCGTAGGGTGCGTAATGAGGGACTGAGAGGGATAACTTACAAATTCATGAACAGCCAATAAGTCGACTTTTGGTAGAGGATACTCAAGCCGGAAGATCTGAGGGTATTAGTAAATCGTAGCGAAGCCGAATTCTAGCTAATGCAAACCTCCGAGAAGTAGTCAACAATTTGGTGAGCGTTTTCTAAAGCAAAGCGGCCTTGGTCCTTCAGTCCCTTGGTAGTGTAGACTCTCACTGGGAGGTTTTTCCCGTTGTACTTGCGCTTTGTGAAGTCCTCTACATAGTCAAAGTCTCCAATAGCCCAGGCTAGAAGATATGTGCTCATGATAGGGCTACGTTCAAAGGAGACAACCTTCATCCCACTCTTGGAGCTCTTCTTGACCTCCTTCTCCGGCATATTGCTCAACGCAATCTGGTCTTCAGGTATCTCAAGCTCGACGTCAAAGGTGGCTTTCAAATTGGGCTCGTCGAAACATGGGAATGCCCTGCGGGCATCACAGGACTCGAACTGGGTGCTGAACATGTAGTGGAATTCATCGTCCTTTGCCACGGACGGCGCTGGAGTAACCGTAGGCTTGTATCGTGAACGGTAGAAGCCTGCCATAAGCTAGGGAAAATGTCAACTTCGTTCTCTAATTCAATGAGTTTTTGTTTGTCAACGAACGTTGTTTATAGTCCCCTGGAATTTGATCACAAGGGAAGCCTTGGACGTTACTGGTAGCTCCTCGCCAAATCCGAGTGTAGCTCTCTGCTTATCCGCATTATATGAGATATCCGAAGCCTTGAATGCCTGTTCTGTTTTTGTATGCTCCGTCTTGAGCTCAGCGCCGTGAATTTTGAGCTGGTTCGCATTGAGGACTATCTCCTTAGAGCTCTTCTTGATTTCGAGATCAATTGTGACTGTCCCTTGGTAGCTAAAGCCCCCGCCATGCTCGAGATCATAGAGAGAAATAGCGTAGTGAGAGGGCTTGACGCTGTAATGGGTATATAAGTATCAATTACTGTATCAGCTGTATTGCGGGTGACTCACGAATCGGGAAGGATATCTCTATCGGAAGCCATGATGGTGCGATGTCGATTTAACTCAGTAGTATAGAACTTGATTTTACCCTGAATAGAGGTGTTTCTAGGCTCTAGAAAGGGAGCTTTGAGCTGTGATGAGGAGATCCGTTGCCTGCTGGAATGACCCACAGAGGTACAAAAGCTCCTGCTAAAACCACGTTTATTGGTAACTCCGGTGCGAAGACAATGCTTCGAAAAGAACGATAGCAAGGCCAGTTTTAAACAACTCTGAAAGTATTTCTAAAGGCAAATATCCAGTTAGCCGACGAAAGTTTGGCCAGCACTAATCGTACACTTAACTACTGCACATACACCCCCCACGCAAATAGGCTTAGCGCCTGCCTTATTAATTTAAAATAACCATGTACTACCAACGCGCGCCTATATCTAAATTAATACCTCACATTTGCCTTCTACTTCTCCACCTTTATTATGGCTACACTCGCGGGTGGGGGCGTGGGTGTGGGCGTAGGCGTGGGCGTAGGTGTGGGCGTAGGCGTGAGCATAGGCGTAGGCGTGGGCATGGGTGGGGCGGTAGGCGTGGTTCGCAGGCGTTGAATAGAGATAATCTTTGGAAGGCATTAAGCGGTCGCAGAGCTATCTTCTTTTGGGCGGATTTTACTCAAAGGTTTTTTTTAGCTACATGCCTAAAATGAAATAGAGCAGGCAAAACTGAGATCTCATGATATGAAGTTGAGAAGTCCTCCACCCAGGCACTTTCAAGCTTTTCAATCTCTTGTCTTATCTAAATAGATTATTGAGAAGCGTTACCAAAGGTACAAAATTCGATAGTCAAGAAATTCTTAGTGAAATCGAGTTGAACTACTCAAATTGCCCAGCGCCTGTACCAAATAAAGCCCGATTATTCCACTCGGAGCTAAGCAAATCGTAACCATAACGCCGCCGTGTGCCCTGTTCCCACCGTGCCGCTCAAATGCATCTGAGAACTCAAGCTCATTCCTAATAAACCAAGGCTATAGAAAAACCTGGAGTAAGACATCAAATTGCCATCACCCATCTTGAGCTAGTTGTATATAGTGAGGGATTTGAGAGTTATATCCGCACAAGGACATCCAAGCACGGAATTCGCCATTCTTTCTTGCCGACCAGGCCCTTGGCCCATTCAAAGCCTGCTCCTCCACTCGTCTGCGATGCTAATGGGGCCCTACGATGTATCCCATCCACTGCAGCCTTGACTATTGTTTCCGCAGTACTATTCACTGCTGACGCGATAATAGATGCGGTCTCGAACGCACCGTTTCGGGTCGGGTTTGTCTCATTTGAAGGTAGGCGTGAGGACTGATCGTATGGGAGCCTTGGTTCGAACCAGGCTGTATGGAAGTCGAAGAGTGAAACAACGAGAATTGCGAGTAGCAGGGAGCAGTAGACGCAGGGACGATTCAAGAAGTAAGTCACGGAGATGAAGAGGACAAGATAAACTGGGGAGGCATTTGTTCTGGTGCTAGTTAGCGGTTATACTTCATCCGCCATCGGCAAGGCGGGAACTCACAGGAAGAAGAGGATGGGTATCCAGCTTCGAAGACAGAACATCGCAGCCTTACGGGTTCGTCCGAAGACGGAGATAACAGAATTGCTGATTGCGCCGGGTTTCAGTTTGTGCTTGGAAGGAAATTAGACAACAGGATTAGAGAGAACGTAGAGAATAGAAGAAAGTGCAGGTAGGTAGATGCCTGTAGAAGTAGATGGAGGCTGTGAATGATGCGAAAGATGCCGATTATCCTTGGCTTTTTGGTGTCGGCCAGCAAGGGTGGCCGCAATTGGCGTGACGTCCGAAATCACTGCAGGGCTTAGCAACTTCAATCTTCTATCGCTTCTCTCACGTCACGGATGAGAATCTGATCCTATAGTAAGTATATTCTCTATCTAATCGGCTCGAACCAATGGAAGCATCCTATGTACGGAGATCAAGCTTAAAAACTTCCGCTTTGATGGTCTATCAGCATGAGCTAAAGAGTTGAATGGGCCTCCAACTCGAATAGAAAGACCATGTAATAAAATGCGCTGACCCAACAGCGGAGATTTTCGAAGTTAATGCTAGCAACGGAGACCTTGGATCACGTTCTAGGTTAGACACTGTCTTTGCACCGTTTAACACGTATCAGAAACTAAACAGCTCCGTTCCGAAAATCCAAAGCGCAAAGAAAATCAAATTCATATCTGTAACCTTTTTTGCACCTTGCTTGCTGTTGGCTTCGTATGCTTGAGTCTGTGGTAATCTTCTCTAATCACTGTTAGATAGCGGCGCAGTGCTAATATCGGTCCTGCTAAATCCCCCTCAGTACCATGTAAAGGAAACCTTCGGTGGTCCTCCCATGCGCGGAGGAGTAATTGTCGAGTTTTGAGGATATCCTTTCTAAGTTCCTTGAGTAGACCTTCGCGCTCACTTTCAACATGTCCTATGTATTCAGAAGGCACTTCGATCGGCGGGACATACCCATCCTGACGTGCTTCTTCTATAAGTCAGCGACTAGTTTCCGAAGCGAATCTAGAATATCATACCTTCTGAGCGGAAATTAAATTTGAAAGTTGCATACGGAAGTCCATCATCTTCGGCAAGGTCAATGACATCGTATAGGGCTCTCGGAGTATCATCATCCTCATCGTCGTTGTCATCCTGGCGGAGCTCTGGATCTAAGGTGATCAGGTGAGAGAGCTTATCTCTCACAACGTCAGCTGCAGAGACACTCGGAGGTTCGTCCCACGTACGCCTGTCTTCGTTGGTTGCTTTCAATGACCTTTTCTCAGTGAGCTTCCTCAGCTTGCACCGATATACCTTGACCCATATCGTACCACCTTGGTCGTAGCCTTCCCATTCTTCATTATTCAAATCGACTTGGTTGACAGGAGTGAATCGCCATTTACGGATACATGGCTTTTTGGCCTCATTGTAGTATTCCAAGCCGTCCATCATGACTGATGACCAAGTTTTCCTATCTCGAGGTAGAGGCTCTTCGTTCCATGCATCGTGGGTGCGACCGTCCATCTGAAACTTTCTATGATACTCGTCAGTTATTTGGAGAAGGTCTCTAGATAGACTCATACACGCACATGTGGATACGTTCGGAAACAAAGTTGCTCCAGAAGAACTTGATGCCGAAATGTCCGTTCTCGATTACGACGGTACACTCTTTACCTGATGACATGGCAAATTCTTCATGTTCGCGAACCATTCTCCATGGGTTAGAGGGATCGTGTGGAGAACGAGACTGGAATATATTGCATTCGACAGATCTGACTTTGGGCATGATGTGGTGGGACTTCAGGTGGTAGATGGAGGCTGCCGCCTTACGGAGGAAGTTGGAGTAGGGTGGAAAGAACTAGATGATGTTTATGTTTTGATGGAATGGGGAGAACTTTGACTGTTTATAGCTCTTGAATTCACTCATTGGCACCTTCCGGTCATAATGGAGTTTACCATAAGAAGGTGTGAATGATAAGCGTAACATGTCCCCAAACATGCAAAGGTGATTTATAGCTAAAATAAACGCGAGTTACATAATACAATTGCTGAGAGGCAATGCACTTGTATTCTATTGTAATGGAATTTCAAGTCTATGGATCGTTTGTAGCTCAAAAAACTAGACTCATCTATTCTTTAATTAAAGGTCATAATCGCCAGAGCGTGCGAGATATGAGTTGGCGCATAATTACCAACAAAACTACTCCGCCATAATTTGTTATATCTGTGATCTGACAACTGATATTTGAAGCTCGATGAGGGCATTTGATTGTATACCATCCGAAAACTCCGTTAGAACGACAAGGCAGTCTCCTCCTCCCACCAAGTTTTGAGTGACTTGAGCCGTTCTGTACGTTCATATGCCATCTTCTTGCCCGAATTGGTCTGTAGGTGTAAGTATATTAACGCCAAGAGGGTGGTAATAACTAGGTATACCTTCATCATATGCTCGAGCTTCAGAAGTTTATCTTCGTAGTGATCTATAGCTGACTGCATAGGCTTTCCTCCTTGCTTGGCACCACAAAAGGTAAAGCACCTGCCTATTCCAACGGCACCGATGGCGTCTAGCCTATCAGAGTCTTGAACGATTGCCAACTCAGGATGTCGTTCGAGTGCAGCCTTGGTCAAGTGCGGAGTCTTCACTTCCGTGGTAAAGGAAACATATTTGGCTATTGTTTGGACCTTTTCAGCTAGCTCTCTGCTGGCTCCTCTTTCTAATAAAACGTTTGAGATTTGGTTCTCGATGTCTTGCCCTGGCAGGACGTACTTGTGGTCGCCAACATCATGTAGGAGCCTAAAGGAGTGTCAATACGCCTGCATTACGCGTACAATGTGCTATAATACCCTCTTCTAAAGAGAGTGTATTAGCATGAGTGGCTCTCACATACGTTGCGAGAAAGATGGCAGTCAAATCGTATTTTAAACCCGGATTAGCCTTGAGCTCCGAGGAAAGAATACGATTAGCATTCGAAGTAACGCGTAAAATGTGAGAGTAATCGTGAGAAGCATCATAATGAGTCATGTAATCTTTTACGAAGTCGTTTACTGATACGAAAAGCTCTTTGCTTTCGGTGGGAATTGGAAGAGAGTTCTCCATTTTTTATTTAGTGTAGTTAGAAGTTTGGGATTGGAAATTTAGAGAGCTAGAGAGTTGGAAGTTTAGGAATATGGAGACTAGTGATTTTACAGAAGGGTTCAGTAGTGAATGCAGGTACCTAAGTATATATATATATAGGCAGCCCTTGGCGCTAGCGCCAGCACCAGCGCCAGCGCTGGCGGTGAGGCTGGGGTTAAGTATAATTTTTACTAGCCCTTGCCCAGCCGGGTAGGAGGCAAGGCGTTATGACTATAGATTAATGACTAACTCGTGATTCTTTGTGATCCATAATAATATTTGAGCGCAGTAGAACGATATGTGCAGTTGTGCCAGTGCGGCCCAAGTTAAGGGTCGAGTAATATTCTACGAGAGAGGCGCGATGTCACATGCTAAGTCATGATTGGAGAATTCCCTAGTTCTCCAGATGACATTTTGGAACAAGCGCATATCCATAGTTCTCCGAGAAGCATTGGTAGCATCACAGAGGATAGCCTATATCGAGAAAGGGGTGGCTGTGGTTGAGCTCCCCGCTCTCAATTAAGAGAAAGGAACAAGCTGAACGCTTAAAATTCCCTATGCAATGAATATAACAGTGACCATTAAAGGAAAGAACCCATAGAAGTAATCACAAACGAAATAAAAAACTCATAGGGCCATGCGGAGGTAATATAAGGGTTCCGTCTAGGAGTTGGGATCGTCTTTGTTCACAGGGGCTCTGGACCTCGGCCACGCGAGCGGAAGCGTGAAGTCATCCACAAGCTCCCCGATCTCTACCTAACCTCCTCCACGCCTCCACCCTCCCCGTCAACCAACAACCACTCCATCAATATCTTGATGTGATGAGTATGCATGAGCAGGCATCTCAACGATTGCCTACTGTCTTGTCGTTCCCTCCAAAGTTGCTAGGGATGTACGGGGAGTTCATTACTAAGAATGCCAGCGCGGTGTCGCAAATTGAGTCCGCGCTGAGGTCGTTGACGTACATAATTCCGGGTGCGCGATTTAAATAATTTTACTATTCTCAGGCAGTATACTGATTGTTCTTTAGGACGGTTTCGAGAATCAGAAATCGCGTCGGAATCATGTATGGATCCTTTCCCGCGGAAGCTGTGCATACTCTAATGATATCCATAGTGCATAGCGGGGTCCAGCTCCTTTCTCTCTACCATGACTCTTTACTGTCAAAGGCGATCGCGCGCATACCTGGGGCGCAAAGGCTCCATCAGACGCCTCACAATCGGTATACGAAATTTTGGTCGCAGAAGTCCCCCACTTATAGGCGAATCGCGGTTGTTCTTCAAATGATACAGTACACCGAGTTGCTGTGGGAAATGGCAGCAAAGAGAAAGGGAGAGAAAGTGCGATGGCGCGTTGTGGTGCTCCTCGAGGCCATCAAAGCTTTCTGCCGGCTATTGCTGCTCAGATTGACCAACTTCAGGCCACTCTTGTCTCCTCCTCTGCCCCAGAGAGAGGTTGACCCTAGCACATTAGAAGAGTCATCAGCATCGGCAGATGGGATGGACACTCCACCAAGTGAGCACTGTGCGGAGGCCGAGAACTGGACCATGCCGAGGACAGGACTGTCGATGCCAAGCTTACCGGACTCTTCCGATATTTCTAGTTATTTGCTATCCAAGGTCCTTACGGCTGATGATATCAAGCCTCCAAAAGCGCTGCTGCATCGGGTGAGCGGAAAGGGCGAGATTGCTGAATGCTTGTACATCCTCAGGCCGGTCATCTACGCACTTGCGATGCAGCATTGGAGTGGCGATAGGAAGAGCTGGCGCCCATGGCTGCTTGGGTTGAGCATCGAGTATGGAGCAAGGCAGTTGGCTAAGAAAGACTTCCAACAGAGACTCGCTGGCGGGTTGAGGGGCTTGACTGGTCTTGAGAAGGAAGAGCTGCGAAAACGGGGCTGGGGCCTTGGTTGGTGGATGATGCGTGGGGCGTTTTATGAGAACATCACAAAGTACGTTACACCGCTGAAAAGCCGTTTGTCATTATGACTAACAATTATCAGGGCTTGGATTCATTCTTTAACTGGCAAACTACGTAACAAACCTCTCCTGGATCTCATCGGTGGGGTGATTGAAGACTATGAATTTCTTTGGGATCAATACTACTTCCCGACAGCAACTCTATAAACTTCCTTTGAGTAAATCGTTTAGCATTTAGTTCTGTTATTGAGTTTGGAAGGCAGTCTGATACCTTGTAAGATTATGGGTCTTTGACGTGGGTACGAATTTCGATTTTAGCACTGTAGGGAAGCTAGGCTTGGGGCTATCGGGTCTGGGGATAGATAGAAAGCTCGTAGATGTAGTTGAGCGTAATAATCAACACTTTAAGTTGCTATGTATTTAACGCTGTCGTGAAGTATTACATATTCACCATTGTAGATGTGGTCCGTGCTAAAATCGTCAAGCTCTCATCGAGCTTCGGGAACTTCGCAGAGCCTCATCAAATCAACAACCACACACTTCCAACTACAAACCGCCCCAGCCACCCCATCTCCCCATCCATCCGCCTTTCCCCCGCGTCTCCTCCACCCCTCACATCCTGCAGCCATGCCTGCCACCACAGCAGAAACATTATCGCTGGTCACACGAAACGTCTCCGTCGCACCTCTCGTCCTTCTCTCCGCAGCAGATCACTATGGGCGGCAAGCAAAAGGCACAAGGAAACGAGTAGTCGGTGTACTATTAGGGCAGAATGATGGGAAGAACGTGAGAGTGTCAAACAGCTTCGCTGGTGCGTTTATAGTCTGCATACACACCACTCGCCCATCTCCATCTACCTAACCGCCAAGGCAACTTTTGCCTGAAGCTATAACTTATTCTAACATTTCATACAGTGCCGTTCGAGGAAGATGAAAAGGACCCGTCAGTGTGGTTTCTAGACCACAACTACGTAGAGTCGATGAACGACATGTTCAAGAAGGTGAACGCGCGCGAGAAGCTGATCGGATGGTATCACACGGGGCCGAAGCTGCGGGCGTCGGATCTCGAAATTAACGAGCTGTTCAAGCGGTACACACCGAACCCGCTGCTCGTCATCATCGACGTACAGCCCAAGGAAGTCGGCGTGCCTACAGATGCCTACTTCGCGGTTGAGGAGATCAAGGATGTGAGTTTCTTCTTCGCCGCCACCAGCCCATGACTCCCCCTCCCCTCCCCTCTCCCTGGCCGCAATGCTCTCGACGCGCGGACATGGCAGCCTGCGATCACGCACTGCACGTACGCAACCCCCTTACGCAACCAGACGGGCTAACTTGGACCTTTTGCAATCACGCCCAGGACGGCACGACGACGTCCAAAACCTTCGTGCACACGCCGTCCATAATCGAAGCCGAAGAAGCCGAAGAAATCGGCGTGGAGCACCTGCTGCGCGACATCCGCGACGTGGCCGTCGGCACGCTCTCGACCCGCATAACCTCGCAGCTGCAATCGCTGCAAGGCCTGCACCTCCGCCTGCGCGACATCGGCCAGTACCTGCAGAAAGTCCTCGACGGCGACCTGCCCGTCAACCACGCCATCCTCGGCAACCTGCAGGACGTCTTCAACCTGCTGCCCAATCTGTCCACCCCGAAACCCGCCCCCGTGGGCGGCGCGACGAATGGGGTCGGCAGTGCGGCCGGTGCGGCCGGTGGCGCGGATAATTCGGAGCTGGCGCGTGCGATGAGTATCAAGACTAATGATCAGCTGATGGCGATTTATCTGTCCAGCTTGATTCGCGCGATTACGGCGTTTCATGACTTGATCGAGAATAAGATCCAGAATCGGCAGCAGGCGGAGGAGAAGGAGGGGAAGAAGAAGGAGGAGCTGAAGGAGGGGGAGAAGGCGAATGGGACGGGTAATGGCGAGGCGAAAGAGGCAGAAAAGGGTAAGGAGGCGGATAAGAAAAAGGGATGAGAGGCTAGCGAAATAGAATGAGGTGACACGACTAAGGATAGCTTGGTTATGGGAGAAAGGGGGGGGGG
>KV748786.1:0-17671 GCA_001692915.1 Glonium stellatum | reverse complement strand
CTGGATATTCGCTTATTGAAAACCACGCTGCTATGGCGTTCTCAGTGCTCTTAAGAGTTCTTGAAACGGCGGTAACGGGAGCCAGCACATTGTTCAGAAATCGACCTTCCATTGTAATCTCTACTCCTACTTGAATGAGGTCGCTAACCGTATTATACGGATTAGTTGCAGCAATGCGATGGTCTGGAGACACAGCAGTCGATGTGCAGGCTCTAAACCTTGCCGCGTTTCGCTACACTGAAGAAATCTGAGGACTTCTTCCTCAAATGATTGCCAGCGACCGATCCGGGCTTTAAAATGTATTTCTTGCTTGAGAGCACTATTGGGTGTGCGGTAGTCTGTATTGCTCCATATTTTTAGGGCTGGAATATTGGCAACGATGACAGCTTCAGCGTTAAGTGTATTGGCAGGAGGCTGCTAGCCTACCCCATATGCTACTAAGAAAGAAGAATCAACAACATGACCTTATTAACCATATAATGTCGATGATTTCACAACAAACCGTTCATTTTGAGTGTTTTGGGAGGAAGAGGCGGTATGGATTGCAGAGAGGCCGATTTTAAGGCCTTCGCGGTGGTATAAACGGCACCAGGACGGGTATAAAGTTACTGTGGATTGTAGTTAAGTACTAGGAGCCGTACTGGGACGATTTACAGCTCGTGGTGGTAATTTAGGAGGCCATCGGTCCGTCCGCGTGCTGCTCCCGGGTAAGTCATATCCGCAGGTAGTCATTCACACAGTACTGATCTTTGTTGCATGATTTGGCCTAGAGAGAAGAATTAAGTGTAGATGGAGTCGGCTTCTTGATTTCCAGGGGCTCTGATAATGACTTGTCATCCGAAGCGGGTTCAATTTTTAATACATAGTAATTCTCTAGAAGCAATAACACTTAGGCCTAAGTAATTTAATACGGACTATTTGAAACCCCCGAAAATGCCTTGATAGGGGCTTTTAAGTAACATGAAATTAAAGCTGTAGGACGCACGAATTAGTCAATGAAGGCATTAGAAGTACAATTGAATTTAGGTACGGCATGACGGAAGCCGCATGACTAAGCACTGCATCACGATACTATCATATCAGGTGACACACCATTTTAGGTTTATGTGAAAGAGAAATCCTATGCAATCACGACGAGCCGTTCATTCACTCTTTGTTTTGGGCTAATTCTATTTTCTTTACCTCGAATTGTGTACTTTTTCGTCTTCTTGACAGTCCACATCATCGAGATTTCCAAACACTATTGCTAAACTTGTGCCGATAATGTCTGAATGTTCTCAAGCTAGCATTGATGCGTCTTGGCCTGGTCTATACGAACCCACATCGCAGTTCAATGCTGGAAGTTCGTCGTCTCACGATACTTCTGCCATATTTCAAGGCTAAGTAGTCACTTTCGATGATGGCTCTCGGTGGAGAATAACGGACCCACTATCAAAAACCAAACTTCAGCAAAGTGCACCGCCTTTTGAAGCCACACAGGTCCATACATGTGAATGTCTGGAAGATCCGGGGTTAGTCTATGGCGGCCTTGAACAAGCTGTTATGAAGATTAAATATCAGTGTGTGTGCCTTTTATGTCCTGTGAGATATCCGCTAAATTTGTAATATAGAATTACTGGTCCCGAGGAAATCCTAGACAAATTACGTCGCGAGATTAGATCATGGGAAGAGGACTTCAAATTATTTCCAGAATCTACCGATTCATTAGAGGCGGAAAAAGAGGCGCGATAATCACTATACGATACACAGAACCCTACAGAAATACCTAATTTTCATACTAAAGGGGAAATCGAGATCCTACGTCTCTTCAAAGAACACCAGTGCGATTGTGCACCTTGGCTTCTAAATGTGAAAAAGGATATCTTAGAACGTGGGGTTCATCCTCGTGAGATGGCTGGTGGCTACATTGTCTATATCTTAATGACTAAATTACCCGGGAAACGACTAGACCGGCACTTTTGGGATCTTCCTAGAGAAGCGAGAGATGAAATTCGCAAAGCATTCAAACATGTGCTACAGTAGGAATGCCGTTCTAGGTGCGCTGGTGGATTGTTAACTAACTGAGTATATAGACAAGTTTGAGAATATGGTATAGATCTAGCTGATGCAGCCTTGCGGAATATACTCTGGGATGAAAGGCAACGGAAATGGTATGTCTAATCTAGCCTTAGTTTTTGGGCGATTACTAAGAGCTTATGCAGCTACATTGTCGACTTTGAGACATATCGTACCGGTGGCGAGCCATTCAAATGGTATTCTGATCTCATCTTCCTTGACTGGAAATTGGCTAAAGGGCTCACCCTGGAGAAGCTCGAGTACTAGCTCAAGCCCTCCTGGAGTTCGCCGTCCTGAAATATCATCTGCTTTTCTTGCCCCGCTTGGTTTGGGATAATCGCGACGGTTATTTTATTAGTTTAGTAGACGAGCATTTTGTGGTGTTGTATGAATCGGTTTGCCAGTAGAAGTCGTACTTGGAGAGGACTTAAATCGGCATTGACGACGACAAAAATTGTAGGCTGGGGTAGATTAACTATGGTGTTATGTCGTGCGCAATGAGAAACCTGTTGTAGAAAAGTGGCTGTGGGATTTGTGACACAATTAACGTGCAGGATGCGAAGCAGGCACGGCAGGGATCCGCTCTAAGTTCCGATCTTGTCTCCGCCTATGACAGCATCGTGCTTTTCTTTGACCAACTTCACACTTTACGACCTTCATTGTAGTCCGACATTCCTCAATCGCCCTCATATCAAGCTTCGTCCGGTCATTTTTATCCAGCTTCTCTGCTAATCTAGATTCAAGATGATTCTAGAGCTCCTGGCTCTCGCTGCCATTCCCACTGCCGCTGGTATTTCTGAGGCAGCGCACCAACAGCGCATTGTAAACCGTGAAGCCGATGCAGAAAACCGCAAATTGCGATTCTACTTAGACGTTTATTGTGGAGCAAAATCCAAGAAGCGGGATGAAGTGCATAATGCTATGGTAGTATTGAGGGATGGCAAGGTGAGTTATCCTTTGAACCCCCAAATTGCAAACATTACAATCCTTTGTTCTAAGGGAAGTACATTTGCTTCGACGTGTCTAATATATTTTCCATTGAATAGCTTTACCTCTGGCCTAAAGATCCGGAAACCAACCTCCCTCTGGCCCTCGAAGATGGCACACCCGCACCGCACCCATTTACTGGATTCTATACACCTTTTCCAAACGCTGAACTACCGAACTCTTTAGTGCCCTCCTCACCAGTCCTTGGCCTTGTTAGCACTATTCCTCCGTCGGACTCCCAGTCTTCTAAACCTTCCTCCGATGAGAAGCCCAAGCTTAATTGGATATATGCTGATAAGTTTACTATGGAAGTAAAATACGGGCCACGAGTGAAAGCCCGCGACCATATTATTGGACCATGGGATTGGACATCTGATGAAGATGGGTTGGGACTGATGCTAGAAGGCGACGAGACTCTTGTGGCAGTTGAAGAGGAGAAAGGCGGACTGGGATGGGCTGTGTATTTTGACCGGTTTGACGATGGACTAAAGT
Organism: Glonium stellatum; assembly: GCA_001692915.1. Classification (NCBI taxonomy): domain Eukaryota; kingdom Fungi; phylum Ascomycota; class Dothideomycetes; order Gloniales; family Gloniaceae; genus Glonium; species Glonium stellatum. Next base: position 14,137 of record KV748786.1, on the reverse strand, counting down.
GGCTTGAAATAGGCAGAGAAAAGAGAGTACTGAGGTGTAGCCTGGAGAGAAGGCTTTTGGATGGCGATGAGGTTGCTAAGCGGATAAGGGTAAAAGAATATCAGAGTGGCTGAGCGGGCAGAGGCGCAGTTGTGGGGACCGTGGCAGAATTGGCTGTGCACACTACTGCCTAAGTATGATTTGCTAAAAGAGTATGCATAACTCAGGTGGAATTCAGGATTAGGCCGAACTATCCTATGTGTCTGCCTATATCCTCGACTACACCGCTCGCAGGATGTTCCGGCCTAATAAACTACAGAACGAGGTGGTTCTGTGCAAGGCTCAGCATCTGGGAACCGCGCCACAGGCACCAATGTTTTGGTTTATGTACCTAGCCTGATTATTTCCAAACTCCATATCGGGAATTTTCACTTTAAGGCTAGCACAAGGCTTTCGTGCTATTGCGGGGGTGATTGCTCATTTTTCTGGGGTGCATGGTGGGTGCAAAGGTTATCAAGAATGATGAGAGCGTCCGGACTGATTCCTGAAGGAATACTTGTTCTATAGACGCCGTTACTGTGAGAGGGCTATGAAGGCGATTGGAAATGTTTCACGATATTTTCGCCGCTGACATGACTTTACTAAACTTTTACGGACGGAGATGCATCGAGGTTCCGCTGTGAAGGTCAACAAAAATCTGCCCCCAAAGTTACGGGGCCAGGTGTTGGGTATTGCTTGTACCGTTAGTTATATGTTGAAGAGCTTAACCACAAAGTTACGGCCGGGTATGTGCATTCGCGAGTGTTTGCTTGAGCAGTTGCGAATAGTAATTGGACAATCACATTGAGTTGTGGCGTAGATGGTTGATGTTTGGATTTGCTGTCTGATCTCCAATTGATTCCATGAGAGTTATTTCCACTAGCGTGTTCTATACGACTGGTGGAGATTGCGATTTTCGTTACTGTGGCGATGTTGGGGTGGCGTGGTTATAGCGAGCACATGGAAGCTCTTTTCCAAACCATGGCTTTGTGGCGAGACTTGTGGATCACCGTCGCAGACTCTACGTATGTGGTTATAGATTCCTCGAGCACTGATGATGAAATGAATCTTGGATGCGATAGTGGTGAAGGCACGGCTGACGACATGATTGTCTCCGGTAATCAGATGAACAAATCGGCCAATAGACGAGCCGAGGATGATTCGAGGCTAACTCAAAACCCCGCAGCAGGGAAATATGCAAGGGCGGTGACTGGACACCGGTGCTGTTCAGCCACTAACCTGCGCCTCATTTAAACTGGAATTTAATTCGGCGGATCTCCAGGCTGACTTTGTGATAATGCCAAGTCATGGACCAGCGCGTTGACAACATGCCTGGGCATCTCGTCATGGGTCCATAAATCCCCCTTTGCCTTCAGCTCCTCATCAGCCCTACAAAGGGTATTTCATTTGCCTGAATCCGCCCTATTTTCCCAACACAACGCCTGCATACGCCATTTCCGGATATCTTTGCCTGCGCGCGCTTGCTTTTTCTTGCGCGGCTTATTCTGAAACCCCTACATATTCAGCTTTGGGAAATCTCACGCCTCGGACCCCTCATCTCTTTAAGACTTTCGACCAACACTCCTCACCATGAGGTTCCTTCCAGTATTTGCGTGGATCCTCGCACTGTTATATGTGGTTAATGCCGTGTCCATACGTGATGTGAAGGCGTTAAGTCCCCGTGGGTCCGGCTCACCCGCAGGCGCCCTGGCTGAGGATATTCTATCGCCTGCCAATGCGCTGGCAAAGCGGAAAGGGGGAGGTGGTAGAAGCGGTGGAGGAGGTGGGGCCAAGAGTCAGATTGATTGCATATTTGAAGGATTTGACTAACAATTAAACAGGTGGAGGAGGGAAATCATCCGGAGGCGGCGCGTCAAACTCCAGATCCGATTCAAACGCCGGGGGGAGGACGGTATCTGGCTCAGGCGTTCGTCCCGCTTATGGTGGAGGTCGCTATTATGGTGGAGGCGCGACGGTTCCTTACGCCGCTGGCCAACGCTCCCCTCTAGGACTTGTACCCTTGCTCATCCTACCTCTGGCTGCTCTTGCGATCTTCCCCGGTCTATGGTTGTACAGTGTTTATCAATACCCCTATACTCGTCCATACACGTTCGTAAATCAGACCATTACGAATGTAACATTTCCAAACGGCATAAACCAGACTCTCCCGGTAGATTGTTTATGCCAGCAATACAGCGTTTGTGGCTGCGACGACAACAATAACAGCACGTATCTTTACGATCTGATTGGGAATGGCAGTTACGCAGCGCTGAATAAGAGCCTAGTTACCGTCTCAGAAGTAAATGGAAGCCGGACTATTGTCATCAACGGCACACTACCTAATGGCACTACCGCGTCTGGTGGTACGGACTCGCCAGCTGCAAAGCAATATGCGTTGGAGTTTGCGGGTTGGTGGGTTATGGGTGTAGTGGTTTTGTATTCAGTGGCTTTCCTCTAGGCATTTACGCCTTTTTTCTCGGGTGGCCATTTTCTAGATTGGACATTGTGCAGTTTTTTGCAACGGGAGTTTACTATATGGGAAGGGGTGGCGTTCGGTCTATGAGGTCATCGGGATACCCTTATCTGATGGAGAGATATCTTTCCAAGTGTTTCCCTGGTCATTCTCTACTTTCTGGGAAACCTGTCTTAACATGCCACCTTTCTCAATGTGTGCTTCAGCACCGTTCAACTCACCAATTCCTAATAGATTCCCATAAACCGGTCGATTTTTGTTTCTTGTGTTTGAATGGAGAGTTTATGGGGGGTTTATGGGGTGTTAAGCAGTGCTGCGGCCAATCTTTTGGTTCGGCTTTCCCAACACACGACCACACTTTGATGGGAGAGCATATATAATAGTCTGTTATAGCCACCCACACTCTATAAATGCTCATTAACAAGCATGACGTCTTCGAGATTGTCGGGTGCTTATTACAAGGTTCCGGGGCGTTCCGCGGCATGTTATGCGCAGTTCCCTGACTCTAAGAATATGATTTAGGATGCGGCGGTGGTGTGCCTTTGGAAAGGAATGGAAATCCTCTTGTTGCAATGAGTCTCTCTCTCAGCTACGGAAGTTGCCAGAATCAGGCACCGACGGGTCCTGTCCTCTCCTTGCGCCTCTATGCGTGGGGGCCATAATCCTTACGTGCAGGAGGGACTGTATCACAGTGTCAACGAGGTCATCGGGTCCCTCTCTTCGCGGTGAGCTCGTAGTGAGCTCGCTCCCCTGCGCGGTGACGGATGATGGATGATGGATGATGTATGATGTATGATGGATGATGTAAAAATTACAGCAATCATATTAAGGCAGTGGAGACAGCAATGGCAGCAGGTACAGCAATAATGACAGCAATGACAGCAATGACAGCAGACGGATTGACGAGCAGCGAATGACTAAAGGTCCCAGAGCGAAGTGAGACATTGCGGACCGTTTCCACGTGGACTAGCAACGGGAGAGCGCATAGGGCTGCAGCACGTTTCTCAGTGTCGGTGTCAGCTTACGGGTATGCGAGTCTTTCTTTGGGACCGCAATCGCCCGGGAATGCCATTGTGCAGTGGGATGGCGGCAGGTGCAGACGAGAGAGCGGTCACAGAGCGCAATCAAAAACCGCTGGGGATTACGTCGGGTAATCTTGATGACTCTTGCGACCATCGTGCGGCAATACCGAACCATGGCGGAGATCATTGCGCATCCTCTCGCATCGCGTCGCAGCACGCCCTGTGATCTCCCGCCCAATTCCTGGCTTCGTGGGCGAGGACCCAGCACTCCCAGCACTCCCACCACCACCACCGCTCCCTCCACCACCACCACCACCACCACAGCCAGCACTAGCCGCCAGCTCCCCACCCGCCAGGACCTCCACCAACTCGAGCACCTCCAGCGCTGCCAGCGCTTCCAACACCGTCAGGCCCACGCTCCCCCCACTCCCTGCAGCGATCCTTGATGCCACATCCAGAACCTTTTGCTTCATCATCAGCTTTCATTCACCATACCGCCATACCGACATCCACTCCCCACTTCCTCAAGACGTTTGCTGCTCACCCTCAACACTCCCTCTCTGGCCTTTGTCCTGGGCGCGCGCTATATTTAGGGGATAAGCGAAGAGGCAGAACAGCCAAGCCCTCCTCCGGCCGCCAGATGCTCACGATGCCCTGGCGCTCCGCCGGCGCGCGTGCTCCCCCTCGACTTGGCTTCCTCCGCGGCCGCCAGCCACCCGTTCCGCTAAGCATGAATAATAGGTGAGTTCTCGCGACGCACACCTCTGCGAGCAATGCCAAAGGCGTGGGAATGGCGTGCTGCTGGCATGGCCGGGTCGAATCAAGCATTGGCTGCACGGCACACTCCCGATTACTCACCCAAAACGGCTCATGTCAGCTAGTCCACTGCGCCCCCGCTTGCCGCGTCCAACGGTCGTTGCCCGGTTTCTTTTTCTATTCCAGAAAAACTTGGCTGACCCCGACCGCCCGGCACTGTCAGATTCGACAATCTGATTCTCGAGATCGAAGCCCTCTCTGTGGATGCGCGCCATGGAGGCCTTGTTCAATGGCTTACCCTCCTTCGTTTCGGACTTGGGGTTCCACTAAGTCGCAAAAGGACGCCTTTCGTTCCCTCTGGGCTCTTACTTTAGCATCAATTGCTATTCTGACGGTACCCGCCACGTCTGGCAGTGCGCTAGGGCGCCAGTCGAGGGACCCGCTTGCCCTGATCACCTCCTCGCCAGCTGAAAGAGCCTCCAACGCGAACTGCACCCATGCCTTCCCGAACGCTACACTCCTGCGGTCTATCCACCATTCTCCATTGCGAACTAGCTATCCAGGCTGTGCTGCTCCCATGTGCTTTCCCTATCTTAGCATCTGCCGCTTACGTGCACTGTTCCTACATATGGGACTCTCGTTGCCTGACTGACGTGCATAATGCACCCACGGCATGTTTCCTTTTCTCGACGCACGCAAACAAGTCTTCTCTTGAACCGAGCTATATAACCTAGCTGCCTGGCTCCTAAGATCGCCATACTCGAGCATCTCAGACAGTCTCAGACATCTTTAGCCATCTTCAGGCATCGTCTCCGGTTCAATTGACTTTTCTTTCCGCTCTGCGCCTTTACCAGATTCGCTTCACGCCACTGCTCGGCTCATTCTCCCTCGATTTGTCTACGTCCATCCCGCACGAGACCAACGTCTTTCGGCATCTTCCAACATGTGCTACCAAGTCGTCGAGCGCTACTCGGTTTGCCGCTGCCTATACTACAAGCATGCTATCGATCCGTGCTCAGCATATGGCCAGCGCGGTCACACGGTTCAGGAGAAGACTGTGCTCGTTGGTTATGCATGTTCAACGCACTCGTCCCACCGCGCCGAAACGTCATATGGCATGGAAGGCGCTGGAGTCCTGCCAGACTCCGGATACGCCAGCGGTGCCCACGACTCCCCTCAGTACCGGCGGTAGGAGATCTGCGCCACTAACCAAAGGCGTTTTTGGGAACCCTGGACTGGCCCAATGGGCTCTGCACTTGGACCGCATCTTATAGCTTCACGATGCGATGCGATTTCGGGAAACGGCGAAACCTCTCTTCCTCGAGCTGCGCTCCTTCGCAGATGCTGTGCATCAATCAATTCAACAATCACCACGTCAGCAACATGACAGTTTTTCTTTTCCATTTCATAGGCATAGACTCGGAGTTTTCATGCGGGGCATTAGCGGGAACGAATAGGGACGAAAGGGACGAAAGGGACAAGACGACAAGGACGACAGGGACGAATTGCACACGGTATTGCAATGGCTGTTTTTTTTTAGCGTGTATTATCATGAGATGTATGCATCAAATGGGTCATGGGTAGCATTTTCTGCATGGGATCGGAGTCGGGTTGGTTTGGAATTCGTGCTCATTTCTTTTTCTTTCCTTTCTCTTCTAACTTTGTTTTTCCCTTCTCGCATTCGTGTCTAGCTGGCGGCCTGATATGTTGGTCTTGTTCTGTAATATGGGATTCTAGCTTGGACATGGCTTGTGCACTGGCATATTCAGACAGTTTGGTCTAGTTTGAGTTCTTTTTGTCATTCGTCCAAGCCTCTGGGGCAGCCTGAGTCATGCTTCCTTTAGCGGGGTTCGGCTTATTTCAGCTGCAGGCAGCGAAGTGCTCATTGTGTTGTGGTACGTCATGCCAAACTCGATGTAACATTATTGTTCCGTCGTGGATTAATTTCCTGAAAACTTTACCGTCCGCCCGTCACGCACACGCGCCCTCACGCCGCCCGAACCCCTCCGCTGCCCCTCCGCCCGCAACCGGGCCGCACATACTACGTACATCAGGCCCTAATGGCCCAGTGGCCCAGTGGCCCTAACTACCCTAACACGCCTAACCACCCTCAATCACCGCCCTTTCGCACTGACTTCCCCTCCTACGCTCGCCCATCCCCACCCACCAACCTGCTCACTTCGTCGGTGAGAGAAAGAGAGAGAAAGCGAGAGAGAGAGGCGGATGGAGAAGCAGAAGCTAATTAGACCAAGTCGCGACAGGAGCCAGCGATGCTGCTCTGCTGCTCTGCTGCTCAGCTGCCCAGCTGCCCTGCGCTGTCTTCCTACGGGAATCTCCCACCTCCATGCTCGGGTCGAGTGCGCACGTCTGCCGTGTCAGCTCATCCGCTCAAACTCTCATACACACACACACACACACTCACTCACGCACTCACGCACACACTCACGTACTCCTCTCACCTACATACCCACCTACACCGCACTCCCCATCCTCCGCCCGGCTTTGCCGTCGCCAGTGCCGTTAGGCCGGCAGTCCCCGTTCCCGTCGTGTTGAGATGTAACGTTTGGAATCCTGTGTTTTGAAAAGATTTAAAAAAACATCTGTTCGGCCTATGGTCGCCGAGCCCTGTTCGCCCCCCCAGTCCCCAGAAGTAGTCGCTAAGTCCTGCAGCTTCTTGCGTGTTCCGCACCTCTGCACCTCTGCACCACTGCACCTTCGTCGTGGAACCTGGGGCCTGGACAAGGGTTCGCTTGAACGGGGCTATAATTAGCTCTCGCTGCCTTTGTCCTTCGTCCACTGCCAATATTTTATCCACACCTTCGACCCCTCGGCCCGCCAATCACCACCGACGAGTCCTGTCCAAAACCTGCCAAGCTAGGCTTTGCTCTTGGTCATGCTGATGTTTCGCGACGACGACGACGACAACACGTTATAATTTCAGGACATTTATAATTTCAGGGCATTATCAATTTTTTCTATTCTAGAACCGATACGCGCGTGCTTTGGAAAGCGCCCGAAAAGGTAAATAGTACACAGCAATGCGTGTCAGAAAGCGATGATCTGTGCCCTGTCAATGTCCACTATCTGCTTCCTTAAAATTTAGTACATTCGATAATTATGCGAAGGCTTCCGGGACGCTTTCGATGCCGCTCGATCCTTCCAATATATCCGTACGTGGCTGGCGAAAGCCGCCAAGGTATCTTTGTCCCTTTAATGCAGATCTTTGATCATTGATACGAGGCAATAGAGTTGGAGTCCTATTCTGAGACATCCGGAGAGCAAAGCCACATTCGCAACTTTTTGACAAGAGGGGAACCGAGCAGCAGATAGAACCGGATGGAAGATCCTGCATGATGGCGCTGCATAGACTCCACACCGATGATCAGAGGGCGATACTTGCTGCTATTAAGAGGTTGATACCGGGGCCGGGTGGGCCATGTTCTGTCTTCGAACGCCTCTTCCATATCCCGGAACCAAGAAAACTGGGAAGAACATGGCATTTTTCCACTAACAGACTCCTGTTAATTCTCCGGAAGCAACCTCAATGCAATACCGAGCATTTCCGGCCATTACCTGCTCCCATGCTGCTGCTACCACCAAACATGTCTAAGTATTTAGGGGACGCCTGCTCGCTACTCTCCCTATCTCGAAGATGTTTTTACGCCTCTTCCGGCCTTGTCAACATGTCGGCCCTAAGCGTCTCCTTACTTTCGATCGTCCTAAAGCCCATCGCACCGAGCCACTGGGATCATTCGCCGTCTACGCCTGACAAGCCTCCAGACTCTACCACGCAATCTATTACTAACGGTGTCCAGTTGTGGCTTCGTCGCGCCAAACAAGACGACATTTAGCAAAAACCGGAATCGGACCGTAATCCAGCACTCCTAATCATTAGCAGAGCTAGTGATGACGCTAGCCGACTAACCATTCATCCTCCTGCCAGTTTTCATCGAGGAAGGAAATAAAAATTCTTGCCGTATTTGCGCTCATCCCGACGCGCTCTTGCCGGTTTGGACGAAAAAGGCCAGCAGCGCGGTTACCGAACCCGGATTCCCGGTCCTGGGGTCGTGAGCTTCTACTCACCGCGTGATTAGTTCGTCTTTGCTAATCCGGCAAAATTCACACGTACTATTCGGTGCAGCCACCTTATCAAACACCTATCGGGGGTGGCTTTTAAAAAAACATATCGTGCACGAGGGCTTTTTGGGCGCAGGTCGGCGATTAGCGATGGGCTAGGGCTGGGGAGGGCTGGATTGGACTCCAACTCCAGTGGTGTGAGAATGGCGCTTTTGTACAGAAGATGGCGCTCCCCATATGACACGAGAGTGGCGCTCGAGGAGGCGGGAAGGGACGTAAGGCAGCGCTTTCCCTCGGCTAATCAACTCGACAGGAAGCCAGAAGCCAGCCGGTTTTCGGTTTGGAGAGCATTTGAGCTAATCTGCCACCGTTCAGGTTAAGATGGGTATAGGAAATTGGTGGAGGAGGGGGGGGCGCGGGGAGAGTCTCAGCCACGTTTCCGACGCCTCGAGTCAGCGCCAGCTGCGACAACCAAGGCGGAGCGGCTGTTGATCGCGAAAGCGGCTGTTGATCGCGAACATACTTTTTTTTTTCTCTTTGCCTCTTTGCCTCTTTTTCTTTTTTCCTTTTTGTTTCGCTTCTTTCTGCCACGGCGGAGGGCCGGCGATGATCTCGCCGGTTCAACGCATCATAGATCGTGAAAGAGGCGCATATAGACAAGATCAGGCAGACAGGTAGGCAGATAGACGGATAGGCGGGCGGGCGGATAAGCGGATAGGCAGGTAGGCGGACAGGTAGGCGGACAGGTAGGCACGCAGACACGCAAGCAAGCAGAAAAGACAGGATTTAGCACGAGCACGGAACGGGCCTTCCATTTGTCAGCTACCAGCTACAGGAACAAAACGCGAACCCCAAAAGCTAGCCAGAAGTCTCCATGCGTGCATTGAAGCCCAAAAATTCCCCCATCTGAATATCCTACTTCCCCTCGACGCTTCTCTCTCTGCCTCTCCTCTCCTCTCCTCTCTTCTCTTCCCCACAAGCGTCCCTAATGTCCTCTTCCACCACACCAACACATACATACACGCGCCCCGCATGGTCCCACCGGGGATGGCGGGCGCAGGGCCGATTGCCAGATTTTTTGCGTCGAGGCGCCGCACGGGACTCATCGCCGCCGCCCCAGACCAGCTGAAGCGGGAGGCGAGCAGTTCACCGTGCGGACTCGATGCGGGAGAGAGAGAGAGACTGTCTTCCCATTGGGAGAAAATTATAAACCTCATTAGATTTTCCGTTACGGTAAATAGTCGTGAATACTTCTTCAAGGACCCGGGTTGGGGGGGTGAAAACTCTAGTGCAAAAAAAAAGAATGTACGTTGAAGCGAATGCTGGGGGGCGTGCGGTTGGCACTTCTTCCGGGGTTGGAAGGCAAAAGATCGTCGGGTTGTCGTGGTCGTCGATGGTCGTCGCCGTCGCCGTCGCCGTCGCCGTCAGTTGAGTTATATATATATATATACAAGCGCCACACAAGAGAGGCGTGAGAGCCCGGAGAGGAAAATCCCCCAGGCTAAGGTAGTTAAAAACGCATCTAAGTGCGGACGACGATGCCCTGGCGGCGGGTGGCGCGCTCGACGTACATCTCGTCGTCCTCGGAGGAGCAGTCCTCGGAGTCGTCGCTGTAGCCGCAGCGGGCGCCGCCGCAGTCGAGCTTGACGCGGTCGCCGGCGCGGGTGATGCCGTAGCGTTCGCAGGTGCAGCAGGACGAGGAGCTGGAGACGGACGACGGCGACGAGCTGTTGGAGGAGCGCGAGGTGAGCGAGGGAACGTCAGAGTCGGCGTCGCTGGAGTAGTCCGAGTCGTCCTCGTCGAGCGTGGCTTGGCTGAAGCGCGAGGTCAGGGCCTCGAGGGTCGCGGGTTCGTAGTCGCCGGCAACGATTTGACGGGTCTGGTTGGGCTTGACTGGGGTTGGGGAGACGATCTTGGACGGGGAGAGGGCGCGGCCCTTGGGGATGTCGGAGCTGATGCGGCGGGAGTGACGCTTGCTGCTGACGGCAGCGGCGGCGGCGGCGGCTGGCTTGGAGGCGGCGGTGGAGCTGGACTTGGCGCCGGGAATGTCGAGGATGTTCAGCTTGCGGCCGGTCGTGGGCTCGGTGGTGAATTCCTTGGCTGGGTCGTGCGAGACGTGGTACCCATCCATGATGTACTGTTGGAAAGGGGGGAAACGAGTCAGCCTTGAACAATATCCTCAAAAGGGAGACAGAAATAGACAGAAATGTGTATATATAGAAACTCTATTAGGGGGAGGGGGCCAAGGGCAAAACGTACGTAGTACCAGTAGCGCTGGCCCTGCTTGAGAGTGGTGCCTTGGAACTTGAAGGTGCCGACCCATCCTCCGGCCTTCTTGGGGTCGGTGGAGAGCGGGAGCTGTCGCTGGTAGCCATCCCAGGAACCGACAAGGTGGACGGTCTTGCAGTTGGCGGAAGTGCGGAGAGCAAAGTTAAGCTGGATAGCGGCCATTTTGATTTTTTGCTAGAGTTGATTTGGCTTTGGGTTGGTAAATTGTGAAGTACGACTGGAAGTGTTGGAAAAAAGATTGAGGCTGTGGCTTTTGAGGCGACAGAAAATGATAGTAACGATTTGTTAAGAGCGTGATTGAGCAAGAAGAGCTGGAATTAGTTTTTTGGTTTGGGGGGGTTTGTAGACCGGCTACGAAGAATTAGATTGAATTGGATTATGTGAGAGATTGTATTATGGCACCAGGCCTGGGGAGAGAGGAAAACAAAAAAAAGAGGATATAAAAAAAGACTAATTAACAGCTCCAAAAGATGACAGGCTTGCTGAAGAGCACGAAAGGGTTGGGCGAAGGCTGCCTTTTAAATTCCCCGCGCAGCAGGGCCATTCGGGGCTCGCTGACGGGCTCCCGGGTGATGGAGAATTCAGCATGGCTGTTTGCTTGGTGCTGTTTTTGGAGTGGGCAGCTGCACGGGGTGTGATCAGAGGTGTGGACCATGCCGGGCTACACTTCTTTTTCGCAGCCTGAGCGCTTTGAGGAGGACGCTGGATGGACGAAGGGGAGTTGGAGGGAGCACCAAGCAATGCGGGCGGTTGGTCTGCGGGCGGCGATTGGAGCGAGGGGCAGCCACGGGTTGAGCTGGGCATGGTGGGGTGCCAGGATGGCTCTGCCCGCCGGCAAACACTGGGCCAATAGACGGAGCGCGCGACGAGTCCCACAGTGATGGCGACCAAGCGTTGTGCAGTTCCGCTCCCGCTACTGCTCGCATCACACTGCAGCAATTTATTGTGCGAATCGCCAGAAGCAGCAGACTGGCGATAGTAGGGGACTGGGCTTGTTACGTGCAGCCCGCCGTTCGAGTGCACGGCGATGCAACTACGATGCACTGCGAGGCACTGCGAGGCACTGCGAGGCAACCCGTGCTCTTTGCCTGTCTGCACCCAGCTTGAATTCTCTTCTTCTGGATGGCCTGAGCTGGCCTGGATTGCCATGCGAACATCGCGATCCACTCAGCCAATAGCATGTCGCATTGCCGGTCATCTGGATCTGCTGTCTGGGCCGAACTCAGCGGTTACGTGCAGCGAGGCTTAGTGAGCGACGGAGGGAATCCCCCCTCGTCGGCCTGCAAACATCCCCGCCATCCTCGCCATCCCCGCCATCCTCGCCATCCTCGCCATCCTCGCTATCTTTGCCCGCCCGCCTCGCCCGCATCCTCGCTGCTGTGCCGACTGCCCGTGACCGCCCACTCTACCGTATCGATAATGCCCACGTCGTCGCGTAGCCGTCCGCAGCTGTCAACTCACAACACGAGCTGTCGTCTACAGCGTCTGCGTTATTGGGCCAGCCGCTGGTCGACGCTGGCCGATGCTGGTCGATGCTGGTCGATGCCGGTCAATGCTGTTCCTGACGCCGGAGAAGCATCGTGCTAGACTATCTTCTCGACATCGCGGGGCTCAGCATGTGGTTGGACACGGTCAGCCCGCATATTGACAGCGGTCCGTTGTTAATACGCTGTTACCACGCTGTTACTACGCTTGTTACTATGACCCGCCCCCAAAATACACGGCGTAGCACTAGTCTCAGATGCCCCTATATTGGTGACAGTAACCAAAGCTGTTGCTCGCGAATGGCGCTCGGCCAATTCCCCGACAACTATGCACATTCCAGAAGCCATGGCTAGCCGAGGCCAGTGCATGTCATGCTGTCCCCGCCTACGCGCCACACCCCAGCACTGCCAGCCAGCTACATTCAAGCATTACCCTTTCCTTTCCAAATCAAGTAATCCAAAATCGCCGTTTATTCGTGCACCAACCCACGCTGCATTACGCAAGCAAGAACAAAAACTAAGTGCATCCATTCCCGCAAAATAGATTGCCAAACCCACACCGTTAAACTCAAAACAAGACCACCCTTCCACGCTTTCTACTCGAATCCCAGCAAATTCTGTAACTCTTCCGGCGTTAACGTACTCTTTCTCCTTCTCGGACGCCCTCCAATCCGCGTTTTACGTGGTGAGCTGCGTCGACCGCCATGCTGCCCATTGCCGCTGTCAGTCCGCGCCTCTGCATCTGCATCTGCTCTTACCGCCACCAGACCGTCTGCTACAGCCGCCGCTTCTGCTTCTGCCTCTGCTTGCACCGCCTTGAGTTTGTCTTGCACTGTTAGTTTAGGTGAGCGCTCCTCAGGGTGTGCGTGTGGAGAGGAGAGTCTTTTCCGCGCCTGTAATAGGTCAATATATATATCTGTAGTCGACTCGGGGTAGGGAGAAGAAAGTGAGACGTCGCGGATCGTAACTATAACGCCCGCAATATCGTCGAAACGTACTTGACGTGGAACTCGTGATTCCTCAACTTTATGTGTGCTCCTAGGTAGTCGCGATTTTACTGATGCATCTTTGGCGCTGGTTACGTCCTCCACTAGATCCATCTCAGATGCATTTTCATCTGCATCTTGGGATGGCGTATTCGGTTTGGAGGATACGAATGAGACTTTGCGCGGTGATTTGATGTTGCCATTGCCTTCTCTAAGCGCTGGTTGTTCGGGTTGCAGTTGAATACTGAATAGATCCGAATTTGTTGTCTTTATGGGCTTGCTGTCTTTTTCTGGGGAAGGGCGGTCATGCAGGATGGACTCCTCTGCCTCCACGTCTTCGAGATTTTCGAGCGGCTCGCCGTCCATCTCCTCATCGTTGACCCCGTCTTCATCGTTGACTTCGTTGTTGACTTCGTCCTCGTCGATGCCCTCGTCGTTAACCTCATCTTCCTCGTCGTTCAACTCGCCTTCGACCTCCTCTTCGACTTCCTCTTCGTCGTTGTCGCTGGCTGCTGAGACGTCTTCCCTCTTATCCACAGCTCCAAGACCCACTCCGAGTCCCAGACCCATCTTCAACTCCTCAAGATTGATCGTGTCACCACCGTTGACCATCCTCTTCCTCCAGCCCTCCATCATGGACACAGCTTCCCTCCACCGCGCTTCCATCTTCTCCCACCCCTCCCTCAACCTAACGATTTCCTCCTCTCTCATCTCAACCTCATCAATAGGCACAAAATTCGGATTCGTCAACAGCGTCCTCAAATTCTCCAACACGCCCTCCATATCCGCCGCCAAAGCCTCATAGCTCGTCGGCAGCGCCTGCAACATGCCCTCCTCGTCCTCGTCTTCCTCCCCTACCGTCTCCAACCCACCGCCCTCCCGCACCCCAGCACCAGCACCAGCCCTGATACCACAGTCCGACAAGCCCTGCAGCTCCCGCAGCGTAGCCACGGCCCCGCGCACCAGCCCGATCAACTGATCGTTCTCATCGCTGAGACTCTGCCCCAGCCGCGTCAGAAACTCCGTCGTCTC
>KV748785.1:15540-34275 GCA_001692915.1 Glonium stellatum | reverse complement strand
GGGAGGCGGGGGGAGCTGCGCATTCGTGTTTTTGCGGGTGGTGAGGTCCGTCTAGGGCGATTGGCGGAGTGGTGGGTGGGAATTGGCACTGGGTATGAGGAGGAGGAGGAGGAGGCGGAGGTTGCGGGTGCGGGGAGCTTTGTAGTTGGGGTTGGTCTGCGAGGCTGCGACAGAGTTGGATCTCCGCTCGTGTCAATTGACCTCGCGGTGCGGGGGCGAGGGACTATGCTACTATGTGCTGTAACATCGCGATAAGACTTCACGTAACGATGTTGGTGTGATTGGTCAAAAGTCTTGTTTTTGGGGAGCTGTGTACAGGAAGCTATACATCTGCGTGGCTCCGCTTCCGGTGGTGGTGGGGTTTCGTTGGATGCCTCAGGCTAGCTTCACCGGTCCTAAGACGAACTGCCCACCACACCCCTTCTCCCCCTCCCTCCTCGCCAAAAAGAATAATTCAATATTGACACGCCGTACTGAAATTGGGGCTCCTGCAAAGGAGGTCTCTAACATCTAGGCATGATAGCCCATCACTACATAAAACCATGAATCCCCAACATAACCTTTTTCTAATCAGCACAAAACACCAAAACACCAAAACACCGTTGCCCAATACTTCACAGAGACTGGGTTTCCTATGTATCTTCTTCAACCCGTCTATCTAATTCATAAAAGAGCAGGTAGACCTCTTTTTGCATAGTAAGAACCTCGCTGGTTCTACTGTCTTTGATTTTGTCGTCGCTGATTCGCCACCATCGATTGTCTCGTCTCTTCGGCTTACGCTTGAAGCGTGCAACATCTGTTATCGAGGGAGCTTTCGATTTTACTGACTTGGCAGTCCGCGGCCTTGACGGCGCTGGTGATGCTGACGGAGGCTGTAGAGTCCCGTCATTGCGGGGTGCGGACGTTGGCGGGACGCCTCGTGAAGAATCACCCGAAACTCCAGACGACAAGGACGACGAAGATGGAGAGAGGATATTTGGTGAGGATACTGTAGAAGTGGCCGGGGAATGTCGCTCGTTGATGCTTCCTAAATTCGAGGTTGAAATTCTTGGGCTCTGAGTTGCTGAGGGATTCGGGCTTCCTTGTACGCTATATGCGCCTTCTGCGCCGAAGGAGTGCGGTGTGGAGTAGGGTGCAGCTGCAACTTGCCGACGGAATGATTCATAGTGGCCACTATTATGGCCGCCTTTGTGCGTAACCAAGCCGAGTAACCTATATTTCTTTTGGTCAAGAATACCACCAAGAGGTAAGGTCTCCGGGAAAGCAACCTTGGCCATATTCTTCGTGGAAAGGGTCGCGGCGGAAAATATGGACCTGGATAGGTGTATGGCAAGGATTTTAGGAAATGATGATATATACATGTGTCGGGCGATTCGCCGCCGTGGGGCCAATTTTAGATCTGGAAGCTGTACATCCGGAGGTGGTTTCTCAGGGTCTTCACTCATCGCCTTGCTTATTTTTGCGATTTCTGATTGTAGTTGCTGCCTCGTCTCCTCCGTCTTGGCTCTAGAAAGATCATGACTTTTGAGATGAAGGGCATGGTCGAGACGGCAGTACTCGCACTTGAAGTCGTCGATGTGTTCTACCTTCAGCATCCCATCAAAGCAGTTGTTAAGGGATGTTGCCGGTTTTTGAGGAACGTTCAACGTTAATGTAACAAAGGTTGATACGGTAGGTTTAGGTTTAAAGCCGCAGGTAAGGCACTCGATTTGGGATTCAATTTTGCCCTCAAATGGAAAGCCTTCTTCATCTTCACTTCCATCCTGACTATCATTCTCCACCGGCGGCTCCTGTTTCTCATCCTCCAATTCTACGACCGTTGGTTCGGCAAGGCTCGGTTTTTTGGAAATTTCCAACTTCTCGAGGGTCTCGTGTACATCAGTAACGGCGACCTCGAGCCTTCGCGCATCCTGCCGTGCTTTCCTTCCGGCATGATACTCTTCGCATAGCCTCTCCGTGACGATCTGAAGGAATTCCTGCGCATCTTGTTGCTGCCTGCTGATCCGTGTTCGAAACGCTTGTTCCAACACACGAATAAAAGCCTGTGGAGAAATTGTCTTCCTGTATATTGGCCTCTCGTTGAGTTTATCCAATATCTCTTTCAGCGCGAGAGTGACCATGCCCTTCCGCAGGCCCTCCAGCTTCCACGGCTTAATGGCATTCTTCTCCTGGGATAATTTTTCCGAGTCGACCTCGTAGACTTCTGGGCCGTCCAACTCCCGACGATGTGTCTCTCTTATTAGATATAGGCGCAAGTCTCCCAATCCAGCTAGCGCTTGCAGTATTGAGTTGATGAAGCAGTCGTTCGCCGAGTTACTGAGGCCGACGACGCCCTTCTTGCGCGAGTTGGAAGACTCATCATCGAGGAAGAAAGTAGGCCCAAAGACATAGACCAAGGTAATGGCAGCAAGCGAGGCACCAGCGGCATAGGTTGCGATTGTCAAAGGCTTTTCGGGCATAGCGATGCTTGTGTGCCTCTTCTATCCCGCGGATCCGGTAGCGGAGGCTATGAGGGTAGCCGTGTGCAGGATTTTGGTAGCAAATGGACGAGCGCAGAGGTCTGGAATGACAAAAGGAGGGAAGGAACCATTGACGACTCCAGGCGCATATCCATTGTCTGCAAGCTCCCTAGGATGCAATGCCTAACCGTAGTAATGGTCGGCTGCCGTTGGTTTCTTACTTTCTGCTTAATAAAAAGCAAGCGAGGAAATGCCGAGCAGCCCAGGATGCGCCAAGTGGTGCGCCGTGTGGTGCTCGTGGTGCGCTGTGTGCAGTGTGCAGTGTGCACTGGCCGCACTGGCCGCACTGGCTACCCAGCAGTCTTCTCGCAAGCCTCTCCAAATCCGCTGCTTTGGGACAAGAACGATTTTTCGACCTCTCACCTCAACACCACCACAGCCCAATGGCAACACTCGCCCGCTCATCGCTTCTACCGCAGTGCACCTCATGTGCGCGACGCTATGCGAGACTAGCATTCGAAGGATGGAGACCTCTTCAGCAGTCTCAACAACAGATCCGTGGTAAGCAGAAACTGGCCAAGCCAGCAGACACGGTGACTATCAAGCTATTGAAGGATGTGAGGAGGTTTGGCCGAAAAGGTACACCCTTTCTACACAGCTCAGTCTGCTCCTATTACTGTTACTTAACGCCTTCCAGGCTCCTGCATCCCTATATCGGCTGGCCAAATGAGAAATCGATGGTATCCCTCACGGATAGCAGAGTATGTCTCAGCAAACGAATTGAAGGAATTAAAGCGGCAGAATGTGGACATAGAGCGGGACTTCACATTTGGGGTTGAGATTCCGGCACAAGAAATAGTGGACACGGAGGAGGAGCAGATCAAGCCTTATGTAAGGCCTATCGAGCTGGAATTTTTGAGCGTAGGTTCATCTATCCCAATTTCTGTCTAACAATTCAGTTCGCTAAACGGAAACTGCAGCCTGAGCGTTCTACTGAACTCATCTCCATTTTCGTTCCACAAACGATTGAGTTCTTCCGCCAACCCATCGAATCCGACACCAAAGAGAGCCTCGAGCAGCATCTAGGCGCATCCGACGCGGCTGACATATTGAGAGCGGCAGCCACATCTACGCCCAAGCCCGAGCTGACAAGCATATACGGCTCTGTCTCTACCGCCGACGTTCTTACAAGCATAAAGGCCGTTTTGGCAAACAATGATGAGGCGGCGCGTGTCATATTATCTGAGAGCGATATTCGGTTCGTTGAAGGGCTTGCAGCCGGAGAAACAACGCGGGTGAAACATTTAGGTCGATTTGCGATAGAGATCCAGGTCAAAGGTGTGAATGCGCCTATAAAGAGAACCGTCAGTGTTCGGGCTCAGCGTTAACAATTGTCTCGCATTCCGTGGAGAAGAGTATTGGCTAGGGATTCGTGATAGAAACCGCTGCGTTCTCCAAGATGAAGGGCTCTTCGGTCATGAGAAAGGAATTCTCCGGAAAGATATCTCTCGGCCGGGCTTTGACCACCTGGGCTTCCTCGTCCGCGGATTTTCTCCCGGAGGTGTATGTGTGCTACCATGTATGCTCTAATTGTACTGTAGCTGTAAATACCAAGCGAAGCGGATAAAAGGAGACGCAATTCAGCTCTTGTCCGTGTGACGAGTGTGTATGACCTGAAGCCACTCTCGGAGCGCGCAGTCCTCCAAGACGATGGCGCTTGCGGCAATTGGCTGCCGTGCCACAGCAGCTGTATACAAGGCGTGAAGTAGGCGGTATTTTCAGTCTAGAAGCCGCTACGACCGGGCAGATTCGGAGAACAGGAGCTGCTGAACACAAGGGGCAGTTTTAACAATGCCGAGCAACAGCGGCGTGAGAGCCCCGCCAAAAACCGCTGCATGACTTCAGCACGACCCGCGTGAAAATGAGCCCTCTCTCCCCTCCTTGCTACTTAAACCCCACGTCAGCCTTAGTACGATCCTCAATTGACTTGGTCTTCATCTTCTGATTCGTTCTATATCGCTCAAAAGTAAGTGTATCAACTGCGGGATCTCGCCGCCCGTTGCTTTTCAACACAGCCTCGATAAGGTTTTACTCATACCCCGCGCTCCGGTTTTGCACTCAACATTTATTATCCCTCATCCATCTTCAAATACCGGGACGGCCGTCTGAAAATTTCTTCAAGCCTGTCCAGCTAACAATCCCTTCAGCAAAACCTCCTACATCAATATGGGTGCTACCGATGTCCTTTCCCGCAAGTCCGGTGTCATCACCGGGGACGATGTCTTGAAGGTGCTTTTTACTCCCCGAACTCCGTCGCAGCCCTGCCTAATGCTTACTGCGCCTTTTGCAGCTTTTCAACTATGCGCAGGAGAAGAATTGTATGTTCTATAGCACCAATTCTGTCCAAATGTGAAAATATTGACCATCTCGTAGTCGCTATCCCCGCCATCAATGTCACGTCCAGCTCAACTGCAGTTGCAGCGCGTCAGTAACCCTCTAGAATTTTTCGATCCGACTAGAGCGCAATAATTGACTAGCGGTTGCTGACATCTGTTATCGTCCAGTTGAGGCCGCGCGCGACAAGAAATCACCAATCATCCTTCAAACATCTCAGGTGCGTCGCCAAATGGAGATATATACGCCCCAAATAATGGCACCGCTCTATATTTAATAATCATGAAGAGCGATGCCAAAGAGCTAAGAAAAGATATGCTAACAAATATCAATTTTGAAGGGTGGAGCCGCATACGTATGTACCACATTTTCTTCCTGTTAGATTCACGCTAACTCTTACAGTTTGCAGGTATGTTTTGTCGGGGACCCGCCCATCGTCACCCCGAAATGTCTCGGACAGGATATTCCTATCGTATACTTGGCTGCCTGGGCATGAAGATCACAGCTTGCTTTCCCGGCAATTGCGGGTATTGGAGAAATTCGCAGCGGAACATTCAAGGCTGGATGTCACCTCTGCCTAAACCCGGCCGCTCTCCGCCGCTTCGATGATTGGACACTTCAGGTGCAGATGGTCAGCCTCCGCCAGGTATACGGTGGGATTTGACTGTTCAGAGGATTTAAATTGCTCGGTCTAACTATACATAATAAAACATTCCGCTCAAGCCAGCTAATATCTCTGCCCATTTTAGGCAAAGGAGTTGACAACAAGGACCAATCTGCTTCAATTGCTGGCGCTGTCGCAGCTGCTCACTACGTACGTCTCGTCCACTCCAGAGAAGTCCAGAAATCACTCTAACGGTGAAAAGATTCGCTCGATCGCGCCCACCTATGGCATCCCCGTTGTACTTCACACCGGTGAGTAACTGCAGACGAAACTCGGATTTTAAAAACAAAAACTAATGCGCAGCAGATCATTGCGCCAAGAAGCTCCTGTCTGAACCCTTTTAACTACGTTCGCACAAAACACGTAACTAACAGTAGCTCCAGGCCGTGGTTCGATGGCATGCTTGATGCCGATGAAAAATACTTCAAGGAGGCAAGTGATCCCAATCGTAAATCTATAATGTGAAACTCTAGAATTAACTTTCTATAGCATGGCGAGCCTTTGTTCTCGTCCCACATGATTGATCTGTCTGTACGTATAGGCTATGGCACCAGTAAAAACGCAGAGGTCCAGTATATGCCTCCAAGGCTCCTTTTAGAGACCAAAACTGGTCTCACAAAAAGGGCCCCTATAGGCTAAAATACCTGCGCTTATCTAGTGTCCAATCTAATTTTTCCGCTTCTTGTACCTAATATTTGCATAGGAAGAACCTGTCGAGTGGAATATTCAGACCACTGCTGCTTGTAAGTAATTCAGCTAAGTTTTGTACAGCTTACTTCCACTAACTTCTGCAGACCTCAAGCGCATGGCTCCCATGTAAGTGACCAATGTTGACATACCGATATTCTATTCAAAAGTTTACTAATACCAGTCTGAAGGAAGCAATGGCTAGAGATGGAAATTGGAATTACTGGTGGCGAGGTTCGACTTCACTCCTACAGGCGCAGTTTCCGCGATTTCATTCGCTCGTTTATGTTCACCATTAACTCGTCCTACAGGAGGACGGCGTCAACAACGAAGATGTTGACAATAACTCTCTCTACACTCAGCCTGGTATGTCGCATATGTTTAGATTTAGAAGGATCATCCCCTTTATTATTTGCCTCGACATGAATAGCAATTTTCTGACATTCCATGTTTGCAGAGGATATCTACGAGATCTACAAGACCCTTTCTCCTATCAGCCCCTACTTCAGCATCGCCGCAGGTTTCGGAGTACGTACTGCCCCCATTCTACCTACCAAGTTTTTGTGGGGTTGTAGAACTATATCCTCTAATCCCACCGTACACCGCTATATTAGCTCTTGATCATTCGCTTGTTTTTACCTCCGGTTTTGTCAATTTATCGTGAATTTTTCGGCCAAATTCATCCATTGCTAACTTTAATCCTCCGCAGAATGTTCACGGCGTCTACAAGCCCGGCAACGTCAAGTTGCAGCCAGTTCTATTAAAGAAGCACCAGGCCTACGTTAAGGAGAAGATCGGAGCTAAAGAAGAAAAGCCTGTCTTCCTCGTCTTCCACGGTGGCAGTGGTAGCTCCGTAGAAGACTTCCAGGAGGCTATCTGTAAGTCATAAGGGATGCATAATTTCACAGTAGATCACTAATCCCTATTAAAGCGTATGGCGTGGTTAAGGTTAACTTGGACACCGACCTACAGTGGGCTTACCTCGCTGGTATTAGGTGCGTGTGCTCTTGCCATTCTCTTCATAATATGCTAAGCTAACCTCTATTTCAGGGACTACGTCCTTAACAAGAAGGTCAGAATTAACATCTACCAATAGTGTCTTGCATCTCTAAAACATTTTTTAGGATTACTTGATGTCACAAGTCGGCAACCCAGATGGCGAGGACAAGCCAAACAAGTAAGCTTATTCTTTTCCCTCCACCCCCAGCTCGCTCCCAGAGTTCCCCGTCCGCAAGAACAGTGGCTATCCGATGTTCCAATCTAAACCACATACGCTAACATTTTATAGGAAATACTACGGTAAGCCATTCTTCCTTAATACTGAACGGCTTTCCTTGGCAAGCAACACGACACATCAGCACTTACATTCCACAAAAATGCTATTTTTAGCTGTTTCTACCGCAAGTCAGTTAACGTGAAACAAAAACTAACGATCTTGATACACTAGATCCCCGAGTGTGGGTCCGTGAGGGAGAAAAGACCATGAGCAAGCGTGTCGCCATTGCGCTCGATGACTTCAACACCGCCGGTCAGCTATAGGCCTAGCCACCGCCTCTAGGTGAAGATAGTCAGGGAGGGTGGTAGGAGAAGGAGTCTAAAGGCCTGTCATAGTACAAGAAGGTTAAACAAGACTACTTAGAACATGGGGGAAATTGCACATTTGGTTACTACGGTGACTGCGATCAGGTTTCAATGCCTGCGGAGGCGATTCTTTCTGCTCATGCTACTTCACCTGGCTTATAGCTACTTCCGATATTGTAGATAGCCAAGCTTGAACGCTTTCACTTCAACTCGATACACTTTACCATAGAAATGTAGTATTCCAAATATGTATTGTACTATGGGGCTGTGATAGTATAGCGGAACTGAGATCGAGTCATGCCATTTGCCGCAAGGCTTGGTGTATCTGAGCACATCTTTTGCATGGCATGTTGGAATTTTGGGTATTTTGTTATACGCGAAACAACTAGAGTAGGCTAATAAAAGTTAAGTTTTAATATTTCTCGTACCGTTCACTATTTCCTTACACATTTCCTTTCATGTTTCTATACACCTTTTCACTCTCTATATACCCTTCTACGGGTATATTTACGTATGTCCCTACAACTTAATTCTTTTTGGGGATAACGTATATTGGAAGACACTTGAAGTCTTCTATAGACAGACGTATCAAGTGGCTGACAATTAAATGTACAAGGGGATGTGTTCATAAAGGGACTACATAGTTGCGTCTTTTGCGCTACAAAACCTTTGCTATTCATACGTGAGTTCTGATAGCTAAGTCAGTCACTTAGGTCAGACCATTTTCACATTACTGAGGAATTTTCATCTAGCTTGCGGTCGTGTAAGCTAGCTTTATCAGCCACGGCTTATTGCACTAAGACCAGGGCATTTACACCGGTGGCCAGTTCTACCATAACCCTGTGTGCATGAAGGACCAGCTGGATTGTCATATCATTCTTGATCCGATGACCAGTTCCACCACAGCCTTATGTGTACGAAGAAAAAGCAAACCCATTGCCTGATCCTTGATATTCTGGCTCGGCGACTGCATCGGCGCTGTGGTTTAGGTAGCAAACGCGAGCATCATCTTCATAATTGTAAGGATCCCTGAATTCTGAGGCGGTCGGAGAGTTAATGCATGTAACGTCGAGCCTCCTTGACATGGTATGACCTGCCTGTTCCGGCAATTACTTGTTCGCCTTCCTTAACTTATTGGCTTCCAGATCTTTTCCAGACCAAGAATTATTCGGTCCACATATGTTGACGATTCACACTAGAATATCAGCGTTGAATGGTGACCACCAGCTCAGTCAGCTGAGACTAAATCTTGACTCGTCCCTGATTCCCACTTGTTTTGTCTCGCCACGTCCCAGTGTCGACCTTCCAATCTACAATTAAGGACTTAAAGCTGTCGGATGTTCGGAAAGAGCTACGATTGGTATGTGGAACATCGCCTTGAGAATCTGCAGCTCGTGAACGATTAAAGTGATTGGATTGTCTCTCGGGCGAGCGCTTTGTCTAGGCGATAGAGACCGGAAATAGAAGAAGAAAAGCAGAGGCTAGAGTTCTTGGCGGCAGTAAAGTCGGCACTTGGAATAGGTGGGGGGAATGTGTGATTAGAAGACTGGTCATAAATGATAGCCAATAGCCTCGTTCATCGACTTAGGGTTCTGCCTGCCGGTGCTGGATGCGTGGGGTTGGCAAAATAGTGAGGCCGTGAGGGTCGGGCAAGAGCGCCTTAGAATTTAAAGGACATGATTGGCTGTTATCAGACATCCAGTCACATTATCCAAGCAATACTCTGGAACTTACTTTTTTCTGAGAGTTCTTCTGTGAGGTGCTCCTCGGGGTTATTCTCTAAGGCCCATAGCTCTAGAATATATAGGCTCAAGCTAAGAATACTCGCTATTTGTGGATGTATCTGCTTGGTTTTGACTGGCCCTCACGGTGTAGGAGTGGACGGGCCATGGCAGGCGCAAATCGGGGCAACGGAAGCCGATCGCTAGCTGTAATTGCTAGTAAGCAATTACGATCCACTTAAACCTACGCATTTGTGTTAAATTGATACTGCCATGAGTTGATATGTTGTAAAATGAAAATGCATTTTGGATATAGTGATAGTGGAATAGAAGCAATCGCACCAAATAGTGCCAAGACCGTAGAATGAAAATCAAGCTAGATATCCACCTATCACATACAAAATAATTGTAGTCACTAACAACAAACATTGAGTGAAACCCAGATCCCATAACTTTTCTAACACAGCTACAGAACTACCACCCAAACCCCCCTCCCATTTTCCGCAACCCGCCCCACGAAGCCTAAAACCGTTGAAGCACATGAAACAAAATAAGATAAATCGGGTCCTTTCTGTCTCTGTAACCGCCTAATAAACCGAACCGCCCAGCTAAATAAAGAGGTCAATATGCTCATGTTATCGAAGCAGATCAATCCTTGGGAGCGAACGACAATTAGACCGCCCACCACTCTCGGAGGTAATTGAGATGTAAAGAGTAGTAAATGAATCCAATCCCACCCACGCTGAACGAGTAGTCACAGCATGCCGGCCCATATCATACAAAGAAAAGAAAAGAGATATGAGAAACAGACGAACATCCGAGGAAGCCCATTAACCATGATCGGTCTAACAATCCCACGCATCTCACTCAGCCGTAAACGTTTGGTAGCCAAGGCGTATATGGAGGTGAGCGATAGGGTACGTAATGGGTGCGTCTGCGACGGTGAGCTTTCTTTCAATACACCTGCAAAAATCTACATAACAGAGAGCATGGGAATAATTAAAGGAGTATTCACCAATAACGAGGACGCGGAGCATAGCCGTCATCATAGCCAGTACGGCCTGGGCTCCTAGGACGGCCTCTTGGGGACGGTGGGCGACCATCGTACGGTCTACCATGACCATTCATGTACGGATCAGCCTCATAACCACGACGGGGCGGCGGTCCACGCGCCTCGTAGCCATCTTCAGGGTAGCGGGGACGAGGAGGTCCATACTCATCAACAGGACCACGTGGGCGAGGCGAGGCACGGCCATAGCGATCGCGAGAATCATAATAATCGCGTGGTGGCGGTGAGCGCCGACGATAGTCATCGCGGCGTCCCGGACTATAGCCTCGAGGAGGACCACGACGATCATGATAATAGTCATCTGGTGCAGGAGGATACCCCCGACGGCCAGGAGGAGGCGAACGAGACCGGAAGCGATCGCGAGGACGTTCGTCTTGAGTCTGTGCTGGGTAAGGCTGACGCATTTTAAATGGCGGCTGGGGCGGTGGAGAGCTGACGTCCTGCACGCATCGAACGGTGTTGCCCTTGAACTCTCGGCCGTCTAGCTTCTCGACGGCGTTCTTCAAATCCGCAGGAGTTTCATACTCCACGAACCTAGAAACAAGTTAACTATCATCTGCGTGTGCCCTCTGTTAACGAAATTCGACGTACCCAGACCCGTCGCGATCGCGGCCTACTTCGGAGTAGACGACATCGAGTCCAGACTGGCGGGCGAAGTCTTTGAGATCCTACAAGGTCCTGTGAGTCCAGTTGCCCATAGCCAGATTCATTCCTAACGACGAAGAAAGCAAACAAGTGATCCAAGAAATCCTGACGATGCGCTAAACCTCGCAGATGAATTGGGTTGAGGCATCAGGACCAAACCTGCCGGTACAAAATGTTCCTAGGTTGTGCAGTGAATTGAACAGAGGCTGGTGGGATCAATTCCCGATGGATAGAGATGGCCAATGGAGGGGTTTGAGGTGAAATTGACATGGGAAGCCACGGGTAAAACAAAGCAAAAAACTCAATAATCCAAAACAGACAAAGGCATCCAGTGGTCCAAGAACCAAGTGATTTATGGGGAGTGAGCTAACCTGCCAGCTGGTCTCAACAGGAAGGCCAGATATACGCATCCGGAAGGCAGTCCGTCTGGGACGTGGAGCAGCGCGCTCTTGGTGAGCAAAATTCTCGTTACGACGCGATCCACGCGCGAACTGCACGATCAGACGTTCTCCCATGAAGTCGGAGCCATCTAAAATTCGATTAGGGTTAGGCGCTACGTGATGAAAGAAAGGAAGGATACATACGGAAGGCTGTTGAAGAGAGTGAGTTAGCATATGTACACGTTTTGCGTGAGTGATGAAAAAGATTGAATATAGTAGCTTACCTGGCACAACATCGCGCGCGTCCATGGCATCTTTGTACTCGATGAAGCCGAAGCCGTTCATCAGCTTGATCTCTGTAATCTCGCCGGTGCCATGGGTTTGGAAATGAGCTTCAACGTCGGCCTTGGTGGCTGCACGGGTTTGCTAGTCAGCAACGCCAAATTCCACGGAGAGAGTGATCCCGGATCCACGAAGGTTCCTCATCCAAAGCATTGCGCTCTCGGGGTGGAGCATCCATCCAGAGTAGGAAGTTCAAGCATACCATTGCGAGGAAGGTTACCAAGGTAGAGTCGCGTGGAAGACACTTCAGTCATGATGGGCGCCTAATGTGACGGGCTTTGTTTCCAGCGAAGGAGCTGAGCTGAGATGAATATCTTTCTACCTCCAGGGAGAAGGCGCGGTAGCCTTGGCCTTCAAGTCGGAGCCCAGAAAGAAAGTGAGGCGAGGCAAGGCCACAGCCGGTGCAGATGGCAGTAAAGCCGATATCGATGGTAGGCGCCCGCGCGGAAGACGTATTTGTAGGGCGGACAGGAGTGCGGGAGGATCCTGGTGGGGGGTGAAGAGGAAGGGGGCAGTGGTTGTAATGGTTGTTGGTGTGTGGAGGTGGTGGAGGCGGGTGGTGGGTGGGTGGTCTGTTGTTGGGTTGGAAGGAAAAGTTGGGCGACTGGGCGAGACGGGTTCGCCTCACTTATCGCGCTACTGTCAGCCGCTAAGCCCCAATCGGCTGCGCTTACGGTGACTGCTTTCGGCCTCAAGCGGTCGACCGCCGGCAAGAGCCATTATCTAATTTGCGCCCTGCTGCTCCGATAGCTGCTGAGCTGCTGCTGAGTTGCTGCCGAGCTGCTGCGGTGTTGCGGTGCTTGCAGTGCTGTGGTGCTGGCTTTATGCCTGCTGCCACCCGTTGCGACCTTGCGACCTTGCGCCCCGAGGCCTGCGAGACGAATCACCAATTGCCCAGTCACGGGTGCAGGCTGAATGCCCAACAAGCTGTTTTGCGTCTCCCAAGTCTTTTTGTCCCAAGCCTTTCCCGCGCAAGGGCGCTGCCTTGCTTGCCAGCCTGGCATTGACCCATATCTTCCCGCCCGCACCTATCGCGAGAATCTATGCCACTACTTTAAACCCAGGTACCTGCCCAGGCACCCAGGGAAGCTATATACATTGTACGTGATACAACCCTCTTAGCATCCTTTTGCCCTCGAGAGTGCTGAGTGATTCCACCGCCCAAAACACCACCATGCATAGGGCTGCATCTGCCAGACCAATGCTCAACAATTGTGCCCCAGAGTCGAACTGCCATCTCAAGTCAACACGTACTTTGGACCTTCGCCTCCCTGGGGTGTTGTCCAATTTATGTCTTGGTCGGGAACCTTGATATCGCACGTCTTGCAGTGAACGCAGCTGAGGACATGTCAGTTTCAAGCATAAAATCTCCTGGGAAGCTTTGGGCTCGGAAACTCACTTTTGGGCATTGATCTGGAATCTGACCCCAAGATCCTTGCTGTCATCCTCAACGTATTCGTACACGCCAGCCGGGCAGAATCGGTTCTCAACTCCTTTGTACTTGGGCCACTCGAGCTGGGCATGCTTGTCCCAGTCCTTGACTTGCAAGTGCACAGGCTGATCTTCTTCATGATTGGTCCCCGTTCGACTCACGCTCGTCAAAATATCGAAGCTAATCTTGCCGTCTGGCTTAGGATATTCAATCTTCTTACACTGATCGGCAGTCTTTGTGGCAGCGTGATCAGGCTTCCCATGCTTTAAAGTCCAAGGAGCCTTGCCGCGGAGGATATAAGCTTCCAAGCCGGAATACAAAATCCCACCATACAAGCCGAGGGGGGTGTGAAAAGAGGGTCTCATATTTCGGACCTGCTTGAGCTCGGACCATATAGAGGATTTCCGAAGTTTGTCCTCATAATCAAAAAGGAAAACGCTGCCATTATCGGATGAGGTGAGTGCATTGTAGGTAGCCTCCGCAGCTAGCATTCCTGATCGCATGGCCGTATGCGTGCCCTTTATTTTAGGAACATTGAGAAACCCGGCGGTATCGCCAATGAGAGCTCCTCCGGGAAAGGCACATTTTGGTATTGATTGAAAGCCACCTTCGTTCAAGGTTCTCGCGCCATAAGAGATACACTTTCCTCCCTCAAGAACCGATTTGTATAGAGGGTGATGCTTCATCTTCTGAAACTCGCCATATGGTGCTAACCAAGGATTCGGATAGTCCAGACCCACGACAAGACCAATGCTGACCATGTTTTCGCCAAAGTGATACATCCAACCACCGCCATACGTATCCGATGGCAGAGGATAACCCATGGAGTGGACGATTAAACCTTTCTCGAACTTCTCCGGCTGCACCTCCCACACCTCTTTTATCCCTAGCCCATAAGTCTGATGCTGACTGTCCCGCCTGAGGTCAAATTTTTTGATCACTTGTTTTGTCAGGCTTCCGTGGCAACCCTCCGCAAGTAGGGTGACCCTGGCATGGAATTCCATGCCTCGTTCGAAAGAATCTTTAGGCTTGCCCTCTCTTGAAATTCCCAAATCATTCGTAGCAACACCTTTCACCGATCCATCGTGGGTATATAATATCTCAGATGCCGCAAAGCCGGGGTATATCTCCACTCCTACTTCTTCCGCGCGCTCTCCCAGCCACTTGACGAACTGGTTGAGGCTTATGATATAATTGCCGTGATTGTTCATCTGTGGAGGCTTGGGAATTGGAATGGCTTGGTTTTTCGTAAGGAACCGCATCTTATCAACCTTTGCAGGCGTGACATGCTCGAATCGGTTGGGGTTATCCTCCGAGTTCCAGTCCGGGAGCAGCTCGTTCAGCGCAGATGGTTCCACCACATTTCCCGACACGATGTGATCCCCCAGTTCGCCGGCCTTTTCCAAAAGCAGCACGCGGAAGTCTTCATTGCCAGCCTCATTGGCCAATTGCTTTAGGCGTATGGCGGCGCTAAGGCCTGCTGGCCCGCCACCCACAATGCAAACATCGACCTGGTCGCTCTCCCGCTCCTGCTGGTAGGGGTCGAGTGATTCCTCTACTTCTGCAAATCTTGCTCGGGCCGTGTTCGTGATTGCTCTCCTCTGACCGGCAACGCGGAGGGCAGGCCGGTACGCGTCGAAAAGATATCTTCGCGTGGAGGTGGGTACGGGTCGAGCAGCTGCGCAGGTGAAACGGGTTGGAGAGCGAAGACACCGCCGTATTATTGACGAGGAGAGAGTCTTGGAGGCCATTGCGAGGTAGGGGTGGTGGAATGGAGCATTTGAGAGAAGTTCGTGGGGCGCAAAAGTCACTCAATCGAAATGACGAAGGTTTGCATATCCGGTTCCGAGGTCAAAGCGAACGCCGAGTGGAAGAGCACGACCGAAAATCCAGTTAAACGAACCACTCATGGGACTGGTAATAGCCGAATACTCGCTGCGGCTTACATTTGAGCCTTCCATGCACGCTGTGCCTCCTTCTCCTGATGTGTTTTCTCTCCTCCCTTTCAGGGACGGCAGTGCGCAGTGTGCAGCATGCAGCGTCTAGAATGTACCTCAATGGAAGATATCACCTAAGCAAGGCGCAGTTAATCAAGTTATGTACCTGGTTGCCTGGGTACCTAGCTATATTTCCTTTCGCCTAGGTAACTCATCCTGTCATCCTGCCATCCTGCCATCCTGCCACCCCACCATCCCTGCTACCATTGTCATCCTGAGAACCACCTCTTGCTCTCTTCTCAATGTTCGATCCTCTTGGATCGCTTCAGCAACCGCTGCTCTGAGCGAATTCAGGATACGTGTACATGCTGGAGATGTTAGCTACAGGCGTTACCAAAGCCCCACCAACGAACATTGCCTTTTGTCTGTTCGACCTCGGATTTGCGCCCGACCCCGGGGCAGGATTTCGGCTGAAACTGACTGAGCGGCTGTCATGTTCTTCCGTGTCAACGTGGTTTGTTCTGTTGTTGGGAAAAAAAAGTCATAAAGCCAATATTGGAGGCTGTTACGCAAGCAGTATCGAGGGCCTGAAACTGGTCAAGCTTCATATTCGCAACGTCGGCTCCTCGGTTAACTGCTCGTTTGACTATCCAAGCCAAACTTATGCGTTTTATTAAGCTTCATTGCCATCCTTGCCTTCTACCCTCCCCTGCTACACGGTCTCCGACAACAGACGTTGGGACCAGAGTTTTGAATCCCTTTCCCTAGTGGCTGGACATCTTCAAATCACGTCATATTACTTTTCTTACCTTGGTGATTCGTTCGTTTCTGAAGCTGTTCCCCTGCTCGAGCCGTACTCTGTCCCTTTCATGTTCTGAATCAGGACGACAAACCGCCAGCCTAGAATTCTTGGCAACCAATACCACCACTCTCTGCTCGACAGGTGGGTCTTTGTTCTCAGAGCCCTACTAAAATCCCCGAAGGCTCGGGCATCCTCCAGACGCCTTGAGTTAGACATGAATCGATCTTTGGAAAGATGTTGCATCTAATTCCGTCTCCTTTTGGGGCCGATCTTGGCTTTATTTACCCACTCTCCGATGGTTCCAGGCCATCTCTACATATACCTTATGTCTGCGGTAGCTTAACCATCTACGCATCCATCCCACTCTCTGTTCCGCCTTCAACTTCGTTTGCTTGTGCTGGACACTCTTTTCCATTCCATCATCATTCTTTTCGCAAGAGCTGAGCTCAAGTTCCATTCCCTGACCCACCCGCTTCACATTATTGCGACCCTTAGCTATAGCGAAAATCTTCGCATCTCCTCTCCCTTATATTTTCATTATGAAGTCTGTTTATACTCTTGTCACTTTCCTTTCGGTGGCCTTGGTGGCCGCCAACCCAGTTCCTATCAAGCCTGGACGTAAGCTAAGATCAGTTACTCACCTGTTTTGGACCTAACTAATAGTAATACAAGCTGTAATCACCAACAGTGGCATTGAAGGACTCAACATTCCCTCGACAAACTTCGTTCGCAGTGAAGACGCTGCCCTCGAAGAGTCTAGCTGGGTCACCAAGAGAGCAATTGCTCTGCGGGATGCTGTGTCGTCACTTTTAGTAGTTAGACATGCTGGCGATGAGGCCAAGAACAGTACGTATACGTTA
Source organism: Glonium stellatum (assembly GCA_001692915.1). Taxonomy (NCBI): domain Eukaryota; kingdom Fungi; phylum Ascomycota; class Dothideomycetes; order Gloniales; family Gloniaceae; genus Glonium; species Glonium stellatum. The sequence continues at coordinate 17,302 of KV748785.1, read as the reverse complement.
CCTATACTGGGTAACACAGACTGACAATATACTAGAGGTTACTAAGGACAAGAAAAAGGGAGGTGCAGGGGCTGGTGCAAATTCAAACTCAACGGCAACAGCAGCAGCAAATAACAGTACTACGGCACATGCCGGAAAGGGAAAGAAGGGCAAGGGTGGTGGTCACGCCGGTGCCGCTGGAAACGCGACTGCGGCAGCCACAAATGTCACTACGGCGGCCTCCAATACTACTGCAGCGAACAACGGAACTGCCACTGGGAAGAAACATCACAAAGCAGCAGGAGGTAAAGCTAATGACGGAAAGGCGAACGCGAAAGGTGGAAACGGTAATGGGGCAAATGGTAATGGTGGAAATGGAGGGGCCCAACAACAGAGCGACAATGGGCTCGCTAATCTTATTGGGGACATCCTGGGCGGAAATCTTCGCAAGAGAGAAGTCAGGAGGAGCCTCAATCTTTGGGAAACTGAGGCCTTGAGAGATGCTGTAGGGCTATGAGCGGTGTTGTTCTCGCCAAGGTTTAACGAACTTGGTGAAGGTTGTCAGGCCCTGAATGGTCTTAAAGCGCGTATCGTATATAGATTTTCTATCAGGGGACTGCAATTGGTTTGGGGATGCCATCTGAGCTGTGTAGATTACTTACTCAAATTAAGGCCACTGGATTTGGCGTAAAATGAAATGATGATAAATATCAGCCGAGGACAATTTTACGCATGCATAACTGTGCCTCAGCCTCGCCCTCCCATCGACTAACGTTGACTGCTACGGCCCCCCGCTACGGCCTGACCTCCATATCCTTGAAAATCGCCATGAAATTAATGAGCTATCTTAGCTCCTGCCTGCCACGCCCACGGACCCACTTTCTATAATAACTAGCTACATCACACCAGTCGCGGCTATCACCAAGCCTATAGTCCAAATTGATAGCTTCGTGCGTGAGGTGCGTGGCGCGCGCGGTGACCTCGAAGCTGTATCCCCCTAGCTGCACTCGCTCTTTGGATAATCTGACCACTTACGCGGAAACGGTGCATGGTGCCTCCGATGAAGAACTAGGAGAACTGGCTCCGAATACGCCTACAGTGGTAGCGCAAAAAGAAGAAGTTGAGCATCATTTAGAGCACTTGAATCCGCAGAAGACTACCATGGAGCTCTCTAGAGACATCATAGATAGGCCGTTTGAATATCTAGAAAACAAGCCCAACTTGGTGGACACAGTTTCCAGAATACCACAACCCGCAATCCAAGACCCTTTTGCTGTAGTTAATGCCTCGTTTAGTAGCTCTGAATCAGTCCTTGACGGAATTACTGGATTAGCGTCGCCTAGAAAAGATAAACAAGAACCCTCTAAAGCTCCCGGAAGGTCAGATGACGCTGCAGATCAGTGGTGTCGATGATGAATGAATGAATAAATAGGCCAAATATCATATGTAATTCATAAGCTAATCAAAATATTCCGATATAAGTAAATGATTGGAATATCTTAAATAAGATAATATCACCAGTCTTGGCATAGTATAGTACTAAATCGATATAGCCGAAGTCTCCCTAGAGGCCTCTATCACCCCTAACGTTTATTAGTAGCTCTCTTCTTTAACCCTGTACAAGCCCTTCTTTTACCCACGACTTTAAACACTCCAAATAAGCCACCGATTAAGAGTAGTAGTATTAGCAGAAATATTAGTAGAAAAGGGGTTAATAAAGTATTTAAATTTATTTTTAATTTATTAAGAACTAACTGCTTCTTATTCTAAATATTATACCTAT
>KV748785.1:0-15342 GCA_001692915.1 Glonium stellatum | reverse complement strand
ATGAATAAAAATATCATCGACAACACTGCTGCAGATTACGCTAAGATCAATCATAAAGCGACCACAGAAGCACTAGACACAAGCTCAAAGCCGTTACAGGACGGGGATATGTTGTTGACTGGAAAGCCCGTGTAGACTCTCCGGTTTGTACGGCCGAGGTCCGAGGATTAATTCCGGGATCTCCTTCGTCGAGGAGTTAATCTTTAAGATGAGGTAGAGCCCAAACCGTTCAGAATCGTGAAGGTGTCGAATCATTCCCCTCGGGGTTGCGGCGTAAGCGGGAAACTTGAAAGTATTGAAGATGCTGCTTCACACAGAGGTTGAAGTGGGCTCCGCGATCCATGCTCCGATGGTGAATTTAACTATGATATAGTTCAACTATTCTTAGGCCATTATGCTAACCGGTCTTACGAGCAGCCTGCTATTTTACAGGTCATTTCAAAACTCTCAGAAGACTTCATGATCGATATGAAGACCTTACGCCTCTAGAATTTCTAGACAAGCTATGGCTTGTGCATAAGAAATACTTTGGAGGTGATGCAGACAGGATACGCACGATGCTAGAGAATTGTATTAATCGTCAATCATGAAAGGGATGAATGGATGGGGACAAAGCACTAGCCTACCTCTATTTATGCTAAGTTAGCTAAGTTCTAGGGTTGTTAAATTTTGCAAGGTGTCGAGCTATGCTTGAATCTTTACTAGCTGGCTCAGCATTTAGCTAGAGATTGCGTGATGTCTTCGATCGCCCCTGTGAGTGTGGTGGGTTACTACTGGGATTGTTAGATTTTATAGCTTCGTCGTAAGTAGCAACCCCATCCTATGGAGTCCTTACTACCACCATGCCTGCGCTCTGAGTGGCAAGACAAAAACTAGGCTATCAGAGCGGCGGGGCCAACTACTTGTATTGGTCGAGCCTAGTGGTAATACAAAATGTGGTAAAACAGAGAGTTTGGCTATATGATGTTCATCGTATATCAAACTCTACCGGTTCAGCACCCTCAGCTTCGAGAGTTTTTGAAGCTTCTCCTTCCGTCAATCCTACTATGAAACACGGACCAATATACCTGTAATGACCGCCGACCGGCCTTAGCACGACTGGGAAAGTACATTTGCCAAGGACGCAAATTTGATCTCCAACACGCACTTGCGGGGGCCCGATCCCGACGTCCCCGTCCGAGGTGTGGAAGCAAAAAGTGCTCTTAGCGATCTTCTGTAAATGCGAAGAAATGCCAGTTGCATTGTTCTCGTCGAAGCTAGTCCCAGACTCCAAGGAGCCCCAGGATGAGACCTCCATGTATAAATTTGATTGTAGCTGTTCTCTGTCGGCTTCTGTCAGGATATGGTCATGAACGAACCCAGCGAATCTAGGATTTTGAGGGTCAAACCCGTAGAGCGTTTTGAAGTCCCCGGTGTTGTAACATTGTGATAGTTCATTGTGGAGGAAGGTCCGCAAAACATCCACTGTCCTGTTGAAGTTATCCGCATCTAGCAGTCTTTGCTGGAAGACTTTCCCTAGTGGATTGATATCCATGAAAATGGTGCGTAGGAAAACCTGCAGCTCTGGTAGACCTTGCTGATATCCCAACCGCTTGGCCGTGTCTTCAGCGGAATTTGAATGGCGTCTTCGTTGTCGGAAGTGGCGCAAGAAATCAGCTGGAGCCCAAGCACTACTGTGAGCGACATCCGAAACTTCGGCACATTTGAACCCATACGCAGCAAGAGAGTCAGTGTTGGTAACTCTGGCCTTCTGTGACAGCTTTCCATATGCCTGATTGCGGTACAGACGTCGGAGAGCAGTGAAATGTCCCAAAGTCTGCAAAACGGGGGCCTCTGGCAATACATGTGATAACGCCTGCCAGTCAGGGACCCAGCTTGGAAGATTAAGATTTTCCGCCAAATCTATACCAGCGTACTCGAGAATGTCTGGACTCCCATATGTTTGGACCGACGCAGCGGCAGATTCGATGTATACTTGCCGAACGTCTTTTGAATAGTCTGGTGCGACTCTGCTCAATCTGAGACTATGAAGTGCAAATAGTTTGTCTCTCGGATCTGTTGCCTGCAAATCCAAAGTCAAAGGGAAACAACTCCCGATGTAGTCGGTCGACATGACAAGGAACTTGCTCACCCGGAAATCGCCGTTAGCAACACGAACAAGCTTGATTGTCTTCATCTCAATCTTCGAAATCGTCGCTGCAGTCGCACGTCCAACGGGCCACTGTTCACCTCGACGATAAAGACCCCACTGCTTGATTTCCTCCACGAAATCCCAGAAATCGCGAAGCTCATCCCACGGAAGGCTCAGCTCGCCCACCTGGAAAATAAGTGACTGGGCAAATGCCATCTCTTGCACAATCCAGGTTCGTGATCAATACGAGTTGCGCATCAACATGCTAATCTCCGCCCAAACTCGATTGCCTTCGGACCCATCCGGTAGTATCTCATCGGCCCAAAATTCTGGATATAGAGACATCCAAGACGTATCCGTCCACTCCTTTCGGGGGTCAAGGACCCCAGCCCAGAGTCTGCGGATGGATTTCAGAGCCCCATAGAGCTCGGTGCTCCCCGGCCCAAGCCATGACATAACGCATGCCGCTCTTTCGTAGGTCATGGCCATCATTCTAACTTGGTGAGTCTTCTCTGCTATATTGGACTGATTAACGCAGATAACATCAGCCCATAGAAAGGAGGCGTATTTGCTGGCTGGACACCCGTCTCGAAATCGCCTCAAGGCCAAAGCCAGGCTCTTTGTGATAGGCGTAACGCTGCCGTTGATAAATATGTTCTCAGTGATAGAAGTGTCGCCCCAGACGTAGGATAAAGCTACGTATCTAGGATAATCCCCTTGTAGCGGAAAAGTAAAGAGCTCGCATCGTAAGGTACAGTCGTCCTTTGTAGCGGGAAGTATGCGAAGGAGCCGTATCTCCGACCTAGACTTATCAAGGTCATTATAAACAGGCTGATGAATGGCAGTGTTTTTGTCAGGTGAGTGGCAATCTGAGTGTATAGGCGCGATGAAGTGATGCGATCTCCTTGGTCGATATGCCAATCGATGTGTAGCCTGCATGCAAGGCAAATTAGAACGAGAGAAGCCAAGGCTGGGTAACCGATGAATGTTAGGCCGCTGATATCGCAGGTTGTTGAATGCCCGTACGTTGGAGCGGATTGAATTGATAGGTCGCAAGCGACGGGGAAGAGTCTGTCCATAGCGAGACATGTTCATTAGATGGCATTTGAACTTTCCTGTGAAATTAGGAATAATGTACACTGTCATGACGTGCAGCATTCGAAATAAGCCAGCTTTCATTGAGGTTACAGATTTGCCGTAGGCAGTAATTGTCGTTGCTTAAAGGCTGAAATTGCCGTCTGGCTCAGCCACAAATCGAACGCAATACGAAAACCTGATCCAAGTAGCTGACCTACGCAAGGGACCACGCAAGAAACACCAAATGCAAAGTAAAGAACACAATTCAATAGTCCCTAGGAAAAAGTAATTGGTCTGATTTTTGAACCTCATTTTCTAGGCGCCTGTCTAAGAGCCCTCCATGACCGTATGAGCAGAAGACCGCGTGAGTCTCTTCACTAGTGATTCCGGGTGTCATAGCCAAAGTGACATCCCTTCACTTCTTCCATTTAAGAGAGAACATTTTGGAATCTTGGTTTTGCTTACGCTATAAAGTGTATCGTTTTGGTGCTCGCTCGATGAGATCTGACGGGTTTATGTGGTGTTCGGAGAGTTCCTATTTCGCCGCCTTTAGGTCCCGAAACTGGGTACCTGGGCAGCGGCGCGTAAAGCTAGCAAAAAAGAGACGACAGAATAACCCATCGAAGGCTACATGATTGAATCATCGGAGCCTGAAAAGGAAGGCGCTCGAGTAGAAGGTGAAGAGCCTGGGTTGTGAGTGAGCGGGAGGGTACTCGAGCCTGAACTGCCAGGTGAGGGGCGGTGATGCTGACTAACCGCAGAGGGACGACCGCAAGAGAATCCTATGTAGAAATACCAACAGATCAACCTAGCAAGTTTGAAAGGCGCTTTTATCCTCAAGAGCTCTTCTCTTAGGCCAGAATATGTGTATTGCAATAGTAAGTAAACTATTTAAAAATAGATGATCGTGTTCTAGAATATAGAATTAGTGTAATAATAAGTCTCGATTCAGCAAAGCAAAGGCCGATATTTTGGGGTTTATAAAATAGAAGAGAATATACACCTAGAATTTAGGTTGTGCATCACTTAAATACAAGCTCCTTTACGCGCAAGGCTCCTAAGAACCTCTCTGTATGCGTATCGATAAGTTCAACGAATCACAACTTATCGGGCGGAGATCGGTTTGACGGCTTCCCCGTCATATAACATGCGGATTCTCTATCATCTGTAGATTCCAAGGGAGTCACGAATTGGGCATGCAATCGATGCCGAGAAATTTCACGCTAGACGCACTGCATTGTTTGCACTACCGCCAGTTACAGGTCGAGGTCGCGGCTCTTGCGGTAGATGAACCTCGGCACAATTGCGGATGACCTCTTTCTGCCGGGCCTGATTATCCGTCTCCGCCTCTCGCTGATCATATATTCAGAGCTTCATTGAAATCTCAGCTTATAGCAGATTGCACTAGAATTCAGTTAATTAAGCTTCTATGTGTCCCAAAATGGCTTCTAAACGTGTCGACCAGATTGCGAACCACCTGAACTATCCCAAGGGTATGCTCGCGGGGCAGGTGGCTATCGTTACAGGATCTGGACAAGGCATTGGTGCTGAAACTGCGAGGCTATTTGCGAATGAGGGAGCAAAGGTTGTTGTTTCTGACATCGACGGAAGTAAGCTACCCGATCTCCAATTGCTTTGACTAATACTTAGCTCAATTAGAGCAGAACTAACATCTACGGTTTTTGTGCAGAGAAAGCAGAAGAAGTAGCAAAGAAGATCAACGAAAGCGGCGGCAGTGCCATTACCGTAGCCGGTGACATGCTGGACGACAAGTATATCGAGGAGCTGGTCAAGAAGGCCGCCGAGTTCGGTAACGGTAAGATCCACATCATTGTCAACAATGCCGGCTACACCTGGGATGGTGTGATCCACAAGGTACATCCGCATTCCCCTAGTCTATTATTCTGCCATATTCCCCTTCTTTCATAAGCCAAGCTAACCTCGGGCTTCCTCCCCACCGCAGATCACAGATAAGCAATGGGACACTATCCTCGCCCTGCACAATACCGTCCCCTTCAAGCTTGTCCGCGCCGCAGCGCCCTACTTCCGCGTCCGTGACAACGAGCCCCGCAACATCATCAACATCTCCTCAACCTCCGGGCTACACGGCAACGCGGGCCAAGCCAACTACGCGCTCGCGAAAGCAGGCGTGGTTGGACTAACCAAGACGATCGCGAAGGAGTGGGGCCCGCAGTTCGGTGTGCGGGCGAACACGGTGGCCTTTGGGTATATTCTGACGCGGTTGACGGCGGCGAAGGAGGAGGGCGCGTTTGTGACGACACCGGATGGGGAGAAGGTTGCTTTGGGGATTCCGAGGGCGCAGGGAGCGAAGGCGAAGGCGAAGGAGGGGGAGCAACATGTGGATATCCCGTTGAGGAGGCCTGGGACGGCGACAGAGGCGGCGAGTGCGGTGTTGGCTGTTGCGAGTCCGCTGTTTAGCTATGTTAATGGGCAGACGATTAGTGTGACGGGGGGTAGAAATATGTAGATGGGAGAGATTGGGGAGACCTGGAGTTTGGATTAGCGGTTCAAAAGGTGGTGGCTTTTGTAGTGTATATATTCGGTTCTATGAGCATCAAACGCAAGGGTTATGTTAGGGCAATTGACGAAGCTAGGTATGAAGTCTGGAGAGTTTCATCGTAAATAGCTAGCAGTTAGGTTTCCGAACCATAATCTTGGGGAGAGCTTCAAGCCGTGTGATGAAGGCTGCTAAACTCCATAGAGCCATAAGGCAGCAAAAGTAGCACAAAAATGTGTAAAATATGTAAAATGTTGATGATCTTCTGCGATGTAGCGATGATTAACGACTAAACGGATCGCCCTTTGATACTCGAGGCCAGTCCAGCGGGCGGAACTCGAGACGCCGCCGGACCCCAGCTCCCAGACATAGTTTGTAAGATCCGTCAGCTCCACCAAAGCCACACTTCACTGCACAACCACCTCAGCCTCTTTCTCTGTATCTATTTCCTCCCCATTACCTTCTTTTGATGACCCTGTTCGTGATCTGAAGGACGGGGCATCTTATTTTCATCTCATCACTATAAACATGGGCATACGGTAGACCTGCACACCAAAATCCCTACTCTATAAACCACCACTACCCCCTTCCACCTTCCGACGTCTCTCTCCCAGCTCTCCCCCTCCTCTCTCCGCGAGCTCGCACACACTGGGACCTGGCGTCCCCGTCTTCCCAGTCCCAATGGTTGACGAGAAGCACCTCTACGACGCCCACGAACACCTCCCGATCCCAACCTACGAGGAGGCCACCTCCTCCCGCCCCACCTCCCAGCACCACCAGCAGTCCCGCCGCGGGCCCGAAGAAATCAGCGACGACGCCGAGCGGCAGGGCCTCCTCGGCTATCCAGGCATTGGCATTGGTAGCAGCAGCAGTGGCGGCGGGGCAGCAGGCAGCTCGTCGCGGCGCCGCAATGGCTACTACCAGCCGCCATCAGTGCAGTCGGTGCGGTCGAGCATGGACAGTGACGAACTCGAAGACGATGACGACGGCGATGTGCTCTCCCTGCCCGAGGTGACGGCCGGCCATGGCGGGATGGAGCAGATGGAGATGCTGGACGCGGAAGCCGCGGACGCGGGGGCGGCGCGCCGGGCCCGTATGCGCGTGCGGCTGTCGAAGCGGCTCTCCAGCATCACTACCACGCTGTCGCGCTTCCAGTTCCAGTTCCCGCGCCTGGGCTTCTCGTTCCCGAAGTTTGGCTGCGGCGCGGTAAGGTTGCCGCGGCTGCCGGAGCAGTATCGGCCGGGTTGGTCGATTATTGCGCGGCTTGTGGGTTTGTTCATCGTGGTGTCGCTGATTTATTTACTCTTTATGTCGGAGGTCCTGCCGGTTGGGAATGGGGGGTTTGGCCAGCCGTTTAATCCGGAGTGGGTGAGGAGCTATGCGCAGGGTAATGTGGATGTGAATAGGATTGTGGATAATCTGAGGCATGTCACATCATACGACCACGTGGCTGGCTCCGAGGGTAGTCTGTACTTGGCCAAATGGATCCAGGGGAGGTTCAAGGCGGCGCAGATGGATGTGGTTTCAATGGAGTCGTAAGTAGATCATGGTCTCCGGGTTGGAATTGGGAGCAGTCCTTACTAACAAGAGTAGCTATGAGGTCTATCTCAACTACCCCAAGGATGGTGGACGCCGTGTTGCTATCGTTGACCCTCCTGATCTCGTTTGGGAAGCAAGACTGGAAGAGGATCCGGCGTACGAGCACCCAACGCCTGCTCAGCAACAGACTCGAGTGTTTCACGGTCTCTCGAAGTCGGGAAATGTGACGGGACCACTAATCTACGCGAACTACGGATCCAAGGATGATTTTAAGAGCCTTGCGGATAGTCACATAGACGTTACTGGAGCAATTATTCTAATGCGGTACTATGGCACGCAGAGCGATCGGGCTATAAAAGTAAAAAATGCTGAAATGGCTGGAGCTGCAGGATGTCTAATCTACTCGGACCCGCAACAGGATGGTTTTGTGAAGGGAGCACCGTGGCCCGACGGAAGATGGATGCCAAGTGATGGTGTTCAGAGAGGCTCTGTGGCACTTACTAGCTGGATTGCCGGAGATGTTTTGACACCCGGATACGCAAGTAAGCCTAAGGTTGGCAGGCAAAGCAAGGACAAAAATCCAGGCCTCGTAAATATTCCTAGCCTTCCCTTGTCCTGGAGAGATGCGCAAAAACTACTACAGGTTTTGAAAGGTCATGGAGAAAGACTTCATGAAGAGTGGATAGGAGGTGTGCCGGAGGTCGTGGAGTGGTGGTCCGGTGACAAGAGCTCGCCAACTGTCAACCTAATGAACTTCCTGGATGAAGTGGAACAGCAAGAAATCTTTAATACCATTGGAGTCTTCGAGGGTGTAGAAACCGTGGCCAAAAAGATCATTGTTGGAAATCACAGGGATTCATGGTGCTTTGGTGCTGCAGATCCGGGAAGTGGCACAGCCGTCATGCTTGAAGTCATCGACATTCTAGGACAGCTTCGAAGCAATGGCTGGAGGCCTCTTCGTTCAATTGTATTTGCCTCGTGGGATGCGGAAGAGTATAATTTGATTGGCTCCACCGAGCATGTCGAAGAACACATGGATGACCTCCGTGACAATGCTCTAGCGTATATCAACGTCGACGTTGGTGTCTCAGGCGACGAGCTCTACGCTAATGGCTCGCCGATGTTCAGGCATGCTTGGCTCCGCGTTCTTGATCGTGTTGCTGACCCTGTGAAAAACAAGACTCTCCGTGCTCTTTGGGATGAAAAGCACAGCCATCTCGGAGGCTTGGGTGCTGGAAGCGACTATGTTGCCTTCCAAGATATGGCTGGCGCCTCAAGTATTGACTTCGGTTTCCAGGGCCCGGGATTTCCCTATCATAGCTGTTATGAAACTTTCGAATGGATGGCACAATACGGCGATCCGGGATTCACGTATCACTCAATACTTGCTCAAACATGGGTTCTCTTAATCCTCGAACTTGCACAAGAGCCGATCCTACCTTTCAACCTGAAAGACTATGCCGACGCCGTGAAAGGCTATGTTGATGACCTGGACAAATATGCTCACGAAAAGGGAGATTATGATCTTGATGTTCAGCCATTAAGACAGGCCGCAGACCTACTAGACAAGAATTCCAAAGAATTCCAGGCCTGGGAGGACTATTGGTATGGTCAAGTATATGGGACGGGAGGCTTTGAAAGCAACGCATTAGCCGTCCGTCGTGTCAGTCATAATGCGCGGATGGCCAATTTCGAAACGCATCTGCTAGATCTGCCGCGGGGAAAGAAGGATAAGGGTCCACACGGCGTAAGTTTAATTTCACCCTTAGAACATTGGACGCTCGTTTGCTAACGGGTTTCCATCAGATTCCTGGGCGTGAGCAGTACAAACACATTATCTTCGGACCTGATGCCTCCGGTTCTGGCTACGATGCAGCTTTTTTCCCCGCAGTTCGTGACGCTCTTGATGCACGCGACTGGCCTGGTGCGCAAGCCCAGGTCCAGAAAGCAGCAGACATTTTAAGTAGGGCTAGTGACAAGCTTTTACATTAAAACTAATAGTTTTACCTTTCTTCACTGTCAAATACCTGTGCCTTTTACGGGCTCTCTTTTTAGCTCTGGCGTTTTGGCGCTTGCCTACCACCAAAGGATTGGATCGGGAAGAGGCATCTTGGACTGCATTAACTTGACAGGAGAGGACTTGGTCGTTCCTTTTGTACGTATAGCGATTGGTCCGATGTGCGTGTATTGTGACATATAAAACGATTTTGGTGATTTATTTCTTGGGCTGCTGCTATCTCGTGGCTATGATTGGTGTTGACGTGTTACTATGCAGCAGAAGGCCTACGAAAGGAATAAATTTTAGAAAAAGGTGCGCCTTGGTTCATCCATTTAGGCCACCGCTAACCGTTCTATGCGAGATGTCTAGCTAGAAACGCGTAAGGGTTTACGTGTCTTCCAGCTTTTGCTACTCGCCGGAAAAGGATAAGAATGCAGGAACAGGAAGGAGAACGACCTGGGGAGCCGGATGCTGCGGATATACGTAGAATCATCGTTCAGTCCGATTGGGAGAGATGGCAGATGCTCACCCCCACGTATAATGCTTACTCTATATTTCCCGGCAGCGAGATATTTTCGGCCTATTATCTCTCGCTATTTTCGTAAGTTTCTGGATCTACGTAACGAAAACAGCAGATGCATGTCCCTCAGGCGGACTATATACCTGTGGGTCTTAGGATCTATTACCCACTCTAAGCCAATAAGGCAAACTGAGTGCTAAACTTAACACTAAACTTAGCACTGCAGAAGCGCATGAACGGCTGACTTGCTAATATCGTGAAACTCTCCTAAGGATCCGACCTCGGCGAATATACTATGGGCTATTGCTTCGTATTTGCCCAAGGCTGTGCGCAAGGCTGTCTCAACGTTTTCAATGAACAGTTATATCTGTAGCCGAATTCGCTTCATCCAAGTGCCATCACTACCTCAACCTCACTTGTTTAGTGTTTTATATAACGAATTGACCTTATAAAGTCTTGGCAGAATCAACATGGCAAGTTTCGACGCAATCGTGGAAGAAGCCACCACACGAGGCTCCAACGGCGTTCCTGGCGTTGTCCTCACTGCTATCGATAGAAATGGTAACTCAATACTCTGTTAGTTCCTGACAATACCAAATCTGAAGCTCGTACCTCATAGGCAACCCGCTCTACACCAAATCCTCCGGATACACATCACTCGACCCCTCCGCGCCTCCAATTAGCCCCAACAACACCTTTCACCTCGCCTCATGCACCAAACTCATCACCTCAATCGCCGCGCTCCAATGCGTCTCCCGAGGCATCCTCTCCCTCGACGACCCCTCCCTCATAACCACCCACCTCCCCGAACTCGCCTCCCAGCCCATCCTAGCCCTAAACACAGGCCCCGACGCCTCCAGCACCCCATTCCTCTACGCCGCACCGCACCACCGCATCACACTCCGCATGCTGCTCGCCCACACCAGCGGCATCGGCTACGACGTCCTCGACCCGCGTCTGCAAGCCTGGCGCAAATCGCGCAACGAGCCCCCCCTGGCGCTCTCCGGCGGCCCCACGCCCGCCGTCTTCGCCATCCCACTGCTGTTCGAGCCCGGCCAGGGCCTCGCGTACGGCGGCGGGCTCGACTGGGCCGGCGAGCTGATCGCGCGCGTCACGGGCCAGTCGCTTGGTGTCTACCTGCAGCAGCACGTCTTCGCGCCGCTGGGCATGCGGTGCTGCGGGTTCCGGGCTGTGGGGGAGTTGGTGCAGGTTGCGACACGGGGGAAGGATGGGGGGTTGGTGCCGTTTGTGGTGGAAGAGGGGATGGCGGGGGAGGCGGAGGCGGAGGCGGAAGGAGGTGGCGGGGGGCTCTATGCCAGTGTTAAGGACTATATGGCGCTGTTGGTGGATTTGCTGCGGGAGGAGCCGCGGGTGCTCGGGCGTGAGATGGTGGCGTTGTTGTTTGCGCCGCAGTTTGCGGAGGGGAGTGCGGCGCTTGAGGGGTTGAGGGGTTGTAGGGATGTGTATGAGACTATGACTGGGGGGTTGACGAGGGGGTTGAGGGTTAATCATGGGCTAGGAGGTGTGCTAGTCATGGAGGATGCGATAAATTTGGGGAGGACCAAGGGGACGCTGACGTGGGGTGGGAGTTTTGGATTGATGTGGTTTGTCAATCGGGAAAGGGGCGTGGCGGCCATGTATGCGAGTCAGATGTACCCCCCTGGGGATGATAGGACTGCGGAATTGATGAGGGGGTTTGTCAAGGAGGTTTGGAGTATCTTGGAGGAGCGGGAAGGGAGGTGAAGGGAGGTGAAGCCAGCAGAGTCCAGAATGAGTACCTATATATCGCCCCTGGTCTATGCGTTAGCTCGTGGTCATAGAAGGGAGCTATAAGCCAGGCGAGGGGCATTTAAAGAAAAATGTCTATAAATGATAAAACAGAAGGCTGATTATTGTCCAATATCGTTTTCCTAGCACCCACACCGGGACACAAAACTATGGCCAATTAGCCAATTACAAAGTCAGGTGGATGCTATCACGTGTATGTGGTGTCTCAGCTGGGGGTGCCACACCGCAAATTTACGCTCCTTTCAACCCTCCCAGCAGCCCTCCACGGATAACACTCGACCAACACAATGGAGTCCTTGGTCACTCTTCCTAAGCAAAGTACGTCGCATTTGAAAGCCGAATTCTCAGACCTCCCATCGGAGTTGATCATTGACATCCTTTCTCAAATAAAAAGAAAACGAGATTTATTAAATGTCTCTTTGACGTGCAAAGCATTTTCCAAACTGGCAGAGCCTTTCATCTATCGGCAATATCGGAATGTACATGTACTTTCCGAATGGATCTCTTTCAGGCCATTCCTACGTCGAATAATTTCGAGACCAGACCTCGCCGCTCATATCAAATTGGTAGAGTTGCGGTCATGGACAACAAGATTAAGAGGGCCATACGAAGACGAGCAAATGTCTCAGGATGATCTTAGCACATTTCTCGTTGCGGCGCAGCAGGCTCGACTTATTGAAAACATCGTTACTCCCGTCGTATTAAATTTTCCAGATAGCGACGACGAGTGGGATGACGAGGAAGACGATGCACAGGACGACTTCGAAGGGATGACATTCGATGAGCGATTCTGCACAGCGCTAGATCTAGCAATTGAGGACGTCCAGGTCGTTCTTCTCCTATCTCTTCTTCCAAATGTCGAGGAGATTATTTTGCGATACTTGCCGTGGGATCACCTCCCTTGGGACTGCTTGGCCGGCACAACGCATGGGTTTCAGTGCTTAAGACGTCTAAGCATTAAGATAAACCCCTTGGCTAGCTGGCAGCCAGCACGTATCGCGCCAGTTCTCTGCCTCCCCTCGCTTCGAGTTCTGGAGGGAAGCGGTTTCTATCGCCCAAATGAAACGGATTCTTCATGGTCCTTCCCTCCCAGGAGCCTAGCTCTAACTAAAATTCATCTGGAAATTTGCTCCATTGGGATCCTGAATTTGAAGTCCCTTTTACAAGGATGCAAGAACCTAGAATCGTTCTACTATCACACCTTAGGCCACCCCAACGAGTACATTACCTATGCTCGGATGAGTGATACCTTACAATGCCAAAAGCCTTCCCTGAAACATCTCAGCCTTACATTTAACTCGGCAAGTCAAGATATTTTTGGATCTTTAGCCGAATTTAATCACCTTGCCTCTTTACAGATGGAAGCACGAATGTTATTTTCTCTGCAACCCGTGATCAAGGCTTCACAGCCTAACATCACAAATTTGACGCAGTCCCTACATGATCTTTTACCTGCTTCTCTAGAGAAGCTGGTGCTCGATATCAGCGGCTGGAGTTCTTCCGACTTCTATAGCCGAATTGGAATTCATCTTCCTGCACTTTCCAACGCGCACCTGTATCATGATCTTCTGCCGCGTCTGAAGACCGTAGTAATGTTCCCGCCTAGCTCAATCCCGCAATCGACCATAAAAAAGTTACAGCTATCATTTCGTCTCGCTGGAGTAGAATTATCCTTTACTAATAATTGCCTCCTAACACCGGAGAATAGGGAAATGTATAAGGGCTGGACATACCCGCTTGATGGGAGTCCACCGAGGAGGATTGGATAGGACTAGGGGTCATTTTTTTGAGACAGATTGATTTTAAGCAACTTAGCAAGTACCTTTATACAGGCATCAGGCAGTGGTTCAATTGGAGGATAGGCTCTCAGTTATTTCGGTTATTTAATAAAGTCATACTTTAAAACATACTATAATGTCTCTCAGAGAATATACAGCATAGCAGCATGAAGCCTAGAGCTGCAGTTAATATCTGCAATATACGGCAGGAAAATGTATTCCAATCCGCATCTCCTAATAACTGCATCAAAATCTTTCCGATCTTTCTCAGCATCTCTCCCACTTCCTGTATCGCATTTCGATATAAGCATAATCAAATTGGTCAATCGAGTTATACTTGATTTGGCACGAACGCCGTCCCCAGTCGATTGCTTAAGCCCAGCGCATCGAATATCAAGCACGAATTATTATAGTGACAAGAATCAGTGCAAAACCAATCAAATTGCAATGCTCCCCACAATGGTCAAATCCGATTATATTGAACCGCAATCAATAGCAGTGGAATGAACAAGCCAGATTAAACTTGATGAATAAGAATCTTATACGGTTTATTTTAGTAGAGAGTATAGTTATATTTCGTCAAAAAACCGTATAGGATGGGAAGTACGCCAAAATATTATTAATTCTAAAGCTAAGACCTTAATGTAACTACATAGTATAGCTAGGCATTGCTAAGTCACAGCGTGGCTTTTAGGAGTAAGAGGAATGTTAGAATTACCGTGGCTAACCTACAGTTAAGCCTTAATTCTAGGGAGTTCAACTAAACAGTTGCTTACAAAGTCAGATTGAAGCTCATATCAATTCAATTCCGAAGCCTTCAGATTGAAACTGAAATTTCGTATGGAAATTATAATTGAATATATTCTTAAAGCACAAACCATCTCGCTGGTAACTATCTTGCTGCAATGATAGACTCTTCTTTTTGCGATATATTCGGCACAGGGCCAACTGGAATGATTCCCTGTCTTTGCTTTAGAATTAAAGCACATGGAGCACTCTCAATTGTTACGTACTAATGGATTGACTAGCTTCAAGCCAGCAAAATAATGAGATTTTATGTGCTCAAAATTCGTAGTTTCGTGAAATACTGGTACGTCCCAATAGAGATGGCGGAGCCATTTGTGAATTGCAGGATACCCTGATCTGATATCCCTAATATTTGTCTTGAATAGCTATAACTTGATTAATAGGGTTTCAGATGACCGAAAGAGATCTAGCCTACCAAAACATAGACAGGGTCAAACCTCACGACCGTGGGAAACAAGCGGAGATCTGCCCCTGTAAGCTGATTTCCAAAAAGATAAGGCCCATCTGAGTCCTTAAGGGCCTGTTCGACACGGTCAAGAGATTGGAACAGTTTTTTGACGTTCTTTTCGTATGCCTCTTGCGTACTGTAAATGTGTTAACACCTCATTCCTTCTCTAATATATTATGTTAAACTTACCTTGCAATACCACATTTGCTATGGTACTATATATTAACACACGAATTTTTAATATATACCTTACAAGAACTTACTAGACTCCATTGTTTATATCGTCCTTAGAAAAGTAGAAATAAGCATCAGATCATTATAAATTCGTATATCAGAGGCTGGTATCTCACATAAACCCATTGATTTAACTCGTCTATAGCAGAAACTAAATTTTCTGGAACAAGTTCGACCGATTTGTAGTTATTGTCCAGCAACTCGTCGAATTCAGTAGCAAACATGCGAATGATCTCGCTCGATTCATTGCTTACGATCGTGTTTATCTTAATATCCTATAGTACGGAAACTGAGAAGCGACCCTCATAATTAGGCTGAGCTTGCAAATACAGGTCACGAATGATTTCAGCGCCATTAATAGGGTTAGGAACGGTGTTGGCCCCGCTGAGCTTCTCATCTGGAGTTATAAACCGCCAACCTATGTCGTGGAATTAGAATGACACTGAACCTTAGTCAAGGTAATTTTTCTGCTTTCAATAGATGGATTTCGCAAATTTCCTTAC
>KV748783.1:7427-17579 GCA_001692915.1 Glonium stellatum | reverse complement strand
CACGCCACGCCAATCCAACAAGATCACTGAGTATATATGATCTTTGATTGCTAGATGCTCATCGAGTGCATGGCTTTCCTATGAATCCAGTATCCGACTCCGCGTGCTGTTTTTGCTCTAAATTAGAGAAACTCGGCGTCCAACTTCTGCCGCTGGCTCTCACTGATACAATAGCATAGATTTAGCACTTGGCATAGTCCCCAGTAAGTCTGTGCTTGAAAAGCAGCTAAAATTACTGTGGAATAGCCTAAAATCTGACTCTACCGCTCGGGTTCCCGCTGGGCGGTGCTAATTGATTTGTTGCTCTCTAGAATTGTGCTAGATACCAGCCAGTAGGCCATCCCATAGCTCCAAAAAATTAGGTATTTCTATTCTCACTGTATCCAATCAAACTAGGACGTGTTTGAAGTTAAAGATACTCCTCTTCAGCTTCGATTATACGCATTAAGTCCGAGAAGCTGACGATTAGAAATCGCTTAAGCGTATCAGTTATATCTACCTCTCCGGTGATGCCGAGGTATGCGGCGCTAGAGTCTATGGTTCTTAACTTTAACTCTTTATATTATCTAGGAGGTCACGATTCTAGGCTATTTCCCGAGCATGCTACACAAGATTTAGCGGCTACAAGTGAAGAACCGATGCAGTGAAGAGCAATCAGCACATATATTGCTTCCAGTGTATGCGCTCACCATTCGAAACGTCACCACTAATTTCTAATAAAACTTGCTCCCACTAAGCCTCACAAACTTTTGCTTGACTCTGAATACCTTTTCTTTTTATGGGATTAGATTTATGATTAAATACCCAGCCGCTATGTAGATTTCATGGTAGTAAATGAAATGCTAGTTCTCTTCCTCTCTAGTCGATTCTGATTCAGCATTCTAGGATGTTCTTTACTCCTACCTTCTCATTCTTTAGGCTTTTCCACTGAAAATAGTCTATTCGATCTACATCTAGCAATATTTGCGTAAGTTATTTTTGGATTCACGAGCCATTTTTGACGTAGGTGCTTGGTAATTATGAATTCCTTAGACACTTCGTCAATGAGGAGACGTATCCACATTCTTTTTGGACAGATTCCCGGAAGCTAAAGTGTCCTTACGATGGGAGCTGAAGATGATGTGGTGACTGCACTGCAACGTGCAGTAGGAAGAGGTAGGAATTAACTATGCTGGCGTCATTCGAGGAGAAGGTCGAAACCGAGGGGGGAGTAATTATAGAAACGGGGCAACATGCAATTTGCATAAGGCGTCCACTTGTCGTAAGAAGCATAGCCACTGTTCTTAAGGTGAACAGCTTTTCCCTAAATCGTATGGCTCGATCGTGATCTTCGGAGGATTGCCGGTTCCCCTCTCCCGAGTACTGCAGATAAGCCGGAGGCTTACTCAACTGCGTCGCCGGGAGTATTGGTGCCTTTCAGCCCTATCAAAATTGTGCAATTCTTCTCGCTTACTTGCAGCTCGGTTTATCCGAATGCTTGTTTTGGATAAATTTGTCTTTATAGTACGACTAATGATCATCATTCGGTCCTTTTATTCGTATAGAATGCGAACTTCGCCGGTCTCGGCGACTGGTTAAAGTACCTTAGGATCTAGAACTCTTTTTACTTTTACCAATGGTATATAACTGGACGTTTTCTCACTTGCTTAGTATAAGGCTATTCCATGCTGTTTATATTTGCTCAAATTATTATTTCCTGACCAACATCAACAATTGAACAAGTAGCACTCCTCAATCCTTTTAGTTTGGCTTCAAAGCGACTTTTCCTATAGGACTCATCACTTATACACATTCTACTCACGGTTTTGGCTACTTTAGAACCGATAAAATGCCTGAGTTTCGAGTTTCACGACAGCCTAATCTCTCAACCACATCCTGTCAGCGCCTCGTTTACGAAAATCTCGACATAGGTCTCGGTAATGGCACCGTCATCATTCAATCCGACATCTCCCACCCAAAGCTTTTCCCTGCCATAGCTGGCCATATTGTTAATAATGTGCCACTCCTGTCGTCCGCTCTTTATGCCGATATGGCTATGACCGCTGCCGACTACCTCTACAGGTCTCTTTGTCCCTCAGCACCAAACATCGGACTTAATGTCTGCGCCATGGAGGTCCATAAACCCTTAGTCGCGCAAATCCCACCACCAGAAGACGGCCAACACTTGCAGATGGAAGCACACGCAGATCTCACAAAAGGGGAAGTCACTGTCGATTTTCGCAGTGTGACCTGGGACGGCGAGACTATCAAAGATCACGGCCATGGGCTCGTCAAATACGAAGATATTGAAGAATGGGTTTCGGAATGGCAGCGCACCCAATTCTTAGTCAAGACACAAATTGATGTCCTGGAGCGAAAACTTTCCGCTGGTGTTGCACATAAGTTCCTCACAGGGCTGGCATACAAACTGTTCCAAGCTCTTGTGCATTACGGGCCCAAGTACCAAGGGATGCAAGAAGTCATCCTAGATAGCGAAGACACGGCCGCGGTTGCGAAAATCCGTTTCCAAGTCACTGCCGCCGACGGCGACTTCTTCTGTTCACCATACTTCATTGATAACCTGTGCCATTTGTCTGGCTTCATCGCAAACGCATCGGATACTTCTGACTCGGATCTGACTTACATTTCGCATGGATGGGAGTCGTTTAAGATTGCGGACCCCAAGGCAATCTCGGCAGATAAAGAATATAGATGTTATGTCAAGATGATGCCGCGACCAGGTAATGTGACTGCGGGTGATGTGTATATTTTTGAGGGTGAAGAAATTATTGCTGTGTTTTATGGGTGTAAGTTTCAGGGAATTCCGAAGAGAGCGATGGATGTTTTGCTTCCCTCAGCATTGAAGAATAAAGGAGGCGTGAAGAGGACGCAGCGTCGGGCATAGTAAGGGAGGGAGGAAAGTTGAAAGAAGAATTGCGTTCTTTGAGTAAGGAGGCTATTAAAAGTGGGTTCGGTATTCTCGCCATCCTTTCTCGACGGCTTTAGGATAATAAGTGAAATTATATTCTCTCTGTACTCTGCTTCGAAGTATTTTGAATGTTTATGTGAGATTTACGTTGAACAGGACAGACTGATCGGACAACCTTTCATTGGGCCATATCGTTAAGGAGGCGTAGGATAGAACCGAGAATTCAATAATAGAAGTTCTTTGACGTCAATTTTCACATCATATCCTTATGTGAAGCTCGACTGTGCGTATAAAGTGGCTTCTGAGTGGTTTCTGGTGCTATGGAGATGTATACCTCACGTGATGGCGCGTTCTTGTGATAGCCGCTAAGACGAGAGCTACAATATAATCCAATGCCTTTCCCCATACCAAGGCATCCATACCCCCTACAGCGCCAATCAATCTTCAAGCCAACTATTTCACGAGAATGCCCGGGCTTTTGGACCTCTCAGCTGATCTTCTCCTCCGAATTTTGGACCATGTGAGTAGATTTAAAGTTTCCCAGTCCCCTGATTACTCTTTTTCCCAACTCTCAATTAGCTACAGCTTGGGTTAAACGGGAATGATCTCGAATGGGTTCACATTCTGAAGACCTTGTTAATGTGTTGATACTTTGATGGCATATTTGAGACGGAATTTGTTTCACACTAAGCATTGTTTCCATCGCTCTCTCCACCTCGTTCACGCTGCCTGTTTTTCCCCTTTTCCATTTTTAAAGCCGATTGAGATTTATAGATAAGGCGTCCGACTGACATTAAGGCCCTTTGCTTAGTATGCCAGCATATCCATTCTTTCGCATCGCCTCGTCTATATCATAGCCTTGTCGTCAACCTACAGGATTTAGGGAATTTCGCAAACCTGATGAGGTCTCTTTGCTCTGGCGTAAGCCTAAAACTATATGCTACTCGAAGCCTCACTCTCCTAGAACGATGCCCTCCACTTGACGAAGGATCACATGAATCAAATCCTCAATACAAGCGTAATACCATTTCAGCAACTCAAGATTATTTGAGCCTTATGGTTCGTACCCTACTCGAAATTCTTCCCAAAGATGCTTTGTGATCCTTATGGTTAGTATTGTAAGATATTCACCGCTTCGAAAATGGCGCTTACGTCCGTCCTAGTCTCCTTTTAATCTCGATACTGCAAAGTCAAGACTTCTATGCGCTGTTGAACAACCAGTCTACTTTGCAGCATCTAACAATGACTGTGAACTCCGGCGTACCCTATTTCCCTAGAGACTTGTCGCGCTGGCCAATAACTCAGGTCTTTGATAGACTTAAGTCTCTAAATATAGTGGTCAACAGTGACAACTTCGATTTTGTCAAACATTTGATGAAAAGATTTCCTCCAAATCTAAGACAACTTTGCATCCAAATGTGGTATCCGGAGTATGAACTAGAGGAACCACTTCTTGACAGCTTGGAGACTTATCTGGCCAATCTCAAGAAAATGGGGCCTCCCAGCTGGAGACACTAGATCTACGTAACGTTGACCTTATTGCTACAGGGCCATTTATGTTGGAACTTATTGCGAATGCACGATTGAACAGTCTGGTACTATTAGACTATAAAGGGATGACGAGTTTCGTCAAAAGCCTTGCAAATTTTTTCAAAGGTTCGCAGCCGGTATTTAAGCGTATATGCCTTTCATATGCTGAAGACAATGATGAGGCCTGGAGTGCTTTGACAAGTTTAGTAGTTTCGGTTTCTGGTTTGCAAGAATTACATTTCTCTTCAATAAGTAATCCCCGGGGCTTCAGCGAATACGTGATCATCAAGCACAGTCAAACTTTACATTCTCTGGGTCTCAGCGTCCGATATTTGGGGAAATATTACGTCGATACAAACTGGTTACTGAACATCTGCTCTGCGTGTCCAAAAATAGAGCAATTATCCTTGAGGTTGCCGTGGCATGGGTATGATTCTAAGTCGGATTTTACTTCGAATATTTTTCTGGTGAGCTACCTCCGGCATATCACTTGCTATTCGAAATCTATACAGTTTAACGAAGAATTTTCAGGCGTACGCTTAGAATCTAATAATGACATAGGGTTTCCTAAGGGCCTTATCTAAGCTGAGAGTTCTACGTGTACAAAATACTCCAAAAGCTAATGATCACAGAATGCTATGCTGCACAAAAGAAATACGCTACAAAGCGCTAGAGATGCGTCAGGGGTATTCAAGTACTTCCACGAATCCGGGTCTTGCCCTAACTTTACCGTCTTCGCTCTCGGTAACTTTCGGCGCCATAGAAAACTCGGCGCTATAAATATGCCACGCTCCTACTTCACAAAGACGCTTCAGATTGATACATGGGGCTAAACTAAAATTGTAGCCGTTCCGACATCCGAGAATCTCTTAAAATACATCGAACCACAGCCCAGCATACTCAACTTTGATCCATTCCTAAGCCATCGACGTGCTGAATTTCCTGAGTACCTCCATTTCTGACACGTCTGCCATATCTTTACAAGTACTGAAATATCGGCGGGCCACGATATCACCTTGTGACCCAAGTTGCCTGTGGCTCTTTTGAACGTTTCCAAGCCTCTATGTCCTGTTGATCTTCATAACCTCACATAGAAGCCAATCCAGCGACTTATTTCTCGTGATGCGTAATCTACGACGCTTTGATATCTTAGCGCAATCGCAGGCCTAGCAAGAATTTTCATTATCGCTCTCATATATAATCAACTTGGGGACACTGCTAGTATTGTCTTCGCAATTTTATCTGGCCTCCGCATCGGATCGATTAACCTATTGTGTATACTAGTGGCGCCAGGAATCCAACCCTATCTCATAATGTCCTCCCTACAGCTTTTTAACAGGCTAAATACACTCATCGAACCATTTCATGTCACTATTGTGCCTACCGCTAAAAAATTTGAGGTATTGAAGGGGAGAACAAAGGGGAAATAGGAAAGCGAAGTGGGTGTTTGATTTGCCATTTGCCAGTACCTGCCTCAGTGCTATCACCATGCCAGATGCTAATTGCTCCTAAAAGAAAAATTGTGATGTCCTATTCAACAGAACAAAATGTAAATCCAGAAGAGCAGTTATACAGATGGAAGAAAAGTGAGAGGCAGTGGCGCCGCCGATTTGTGTCGCGGACTGTTTTCATGAAGGGACAGCCATTTGGTAGGCGGATTATGCTGCTCTTCGCGTATTTGAGTGATGGTGGTAGTGAACCGGGAACTAGTCAACTTGAGACTGAGGTTCTTCCATCAGATCTCAAGCCTGACAATATTATTAGCCTAGCCCAATCCTTATCGTCTCCGCCTTAAAGCCGAAACCAAAAATCATTAGAAGAAGAGGAAAAGAGAAAACTCTATACCAGACTCAAATTGTATTGAACCTCTTCTGCAGCACCGCCTCCGAATAATACGTCCCACCGGTAACTTGCAGCTCATCCGCAACATGCTTCCAAAACCGCTTCCTCGTCACATCCACCGCCCGCACCAACAGCTCGTCCATCTCCTCAGAGAACTTCGGCGTCGCCTCCGCGCTGCGCGCGCTCTTAGCCGCGGGCTTCGGATGCTTCAGATGCATGTAGTCACTCGGATTGAAGTCCTCACCCGTCGCCTCCGCGATCCGCTTCCCGTTCCGCACGAAGCGCCCGTACACAGCTGCTTCTGTCAGCGTGGCCGCGCGCCCGTTCTGCACCCGCTTCTCGTTCAGCTGCCGCGCGATCTCGCTCCACGACATGTGCTGTATTTGCCGCATGTGCTTGATTTCGTGGTTCTCGGGGTCGTGCTCCGGTAGCTTCTTGCGTGTCGATACGCCTGGCGTGCCGGGGGGCATGTTGAGTTTACTTTTGAGCTTGCGTGCACGCGATCCGACGAGCGCTGGGAGCGCCGAGGGCGCTGGGGATTCTTCGTCTGATTCATTGTCGAGGCTGGAGGGGCCGTTGGTGCTGGGCAAGATTTCGGCCCGACGGCGAGGTTGAACAGTTTCCGGGTGAAAAAGAGGTGAGTGAGTGCCAGAGAGGCGTGCCTCTTCTCCAGATGGTTGGCTGATGTAGTCAATGTCGGGAGCGTTACGGCGGGAAACATGACGAGCGGATGGTTCGACATAGTCGTCACGCACGGTGCGGCTAGAGTAAATGGGTTGGGGTGGAGCGTACTGCTGCTCGTGGTCATTGCCGTCAAGGTCGAGTTCTTCCACCTCGTTCTGACTGCGCCTGTGGAGTGATGGACGCTCGCGAATCTGGCGGGCCGAGCGGCGGGGACTTAGCGGACTCAATTCACGTCGGTCGCGATGGCGAGGTTCGACGTCACGCTTTTGAAGATGGTGTGCAGGGCGACCAGAACGCTCAGCGGGGGCTGCTTGACGCGACTGACGGGCCATGCGGCCGCGAGGTTCGTCCTTGATGATCATAGAGGACATATCCTCTTCTGAACAATCGTCGTAGAACGCAACGGAGCCTTCATCGTAGGCGTGACTGCGAGGATATGTTAGCGAGCAGCTAAAGGCATATAGTCAGGCATTAGTAGCACTATATTGATGTCCGGGGGACCGGTCGAACCCGGTTGCTGGTGTATAGAGATGGGGCAGAATGACGATACTGAGCTGTGGCACACTTTTGACTTACTTCATCTTGATATCCGGGGGCTAGCTTCGCCTGCTACTTGGTATAGACTTCTATCAAAGATGGAAAGCTGGGGGAACCGCAGATACCGGGATGGCTGACGCGATGTTTGGAACAGTTTAATGGTGAGGACTGAAGATGGAGGATGGAAGGAGTCACGATGCGTGCGCGGCGAAGATCAATTTGAAATTATGGTAACGGTGAAGACCGTTTAGCGAGGAAGATTCTACCTGCGCGCGCACGTCAACATCATTTCTCAGTGGTGAAGATGGTGAAAAACAGGGTGCCCCCTATGAATGAAATTCAAATTACATGCGTTTAGGGCTTGGTGAACGATAAAGCTCTCACCCCCTGGCCACGTAGCCGGGTAACATAATGGGAAAGTCTAACAGCTACTCAACCTCTAGGACCCTGGCAACCGTATCCATAGTAAGAACTCCTTAAGGCTCTAATCTACCGTACGATCCCAAAAAAAAGACCCAAGAGCCTTTTTATAGCAAGCAATGTCTTCGAAATTTAGAAACCTAGTATCTTCAGGAATGAATGGTGCTAGTTCGTACGGGGGACAGAGGTTCTGCTATGGCATGGGAGGCAAATTATCATCAACTCGAAATTATGGTTATCACAGCAAATAATTAATAATATGAAAGATAATAAGAACAGTATTATGCTATAAAAATAATAAAAGTTCAATGTGTTCCATCTCCAAACGCCTTACGAAACTTTAAATAGCTTACAACGTTGTAGCTCTAGGGAATACTATCCTTTAGCACCGCGCAATTCCGCACAACAACGGATGAAATGACGAACTCCATTGTATAATGGTAGCTAGCGAAGTACACGCCCGCATTATTTGTATGCATCGTGGTGTGTATGTTGAGTCATAACGAGCGTGTGAGGGGGATAATGTCACCCCAAAAAGGCATAATGAAAGAGCAAGGCCAGAAAAATCATTTGTACATCATATAAGTCGCAGCAGCTTCGGCGCGGACAGCTTGGCTCTGTGCATTCGTTGCCGGTGTGTCCTTGACTGATGTGGACTTGACTGATGTAGCCTTGACTGATTTAGGCTTGTCCGAAGATCGGTTCGACTGGAAGATGGACCTTAGGAGATGTGTAGTGGATGATGCAGTCGATGTCGATTTCGTAGATGCAGCATCGGCGTTTGACGCCCTGCCGGTCGAAGTAGCGGTAGTATTTGAGGAAGACATAACGGCTGAGGAGCAGAATTTGAGTTGCGTAGGTAATATCTTGTCTGGAGAAGGGACTAAGGATTCATGAAGGTCGCGAATGATTACTTGAGTAAGGAAACAGAAAACACTGCTTTCTTGATGAAAGGTTTGATTGATAATGGGAATGTCTAGAACTGCGCGAATCCGACGGACATTATATACCTTATTCTGTAAAACCTAGTCTAGCACTGACCGGCTACACCCTTTCAGAGTCAACAACATGCGGCCTCGATAACGCGTAATGGCGGATGCCTGAATTCGGTGAGGCATAGTTCGCGACCCACATAGCTGAGTCATATCTATATGGTCTGTAGATGGTTTAGGCTGGGTCGGCCGCGGAGCCAGAACGAGCTCAGCCGTTTACGACGGTGAGTCAAAACGCTCTTCCAGAATTAGCTTCGCGCGGTGAGCACCGCAACCGTCGGCTGGGCCGACGCTCAATTATCAAGCATTTTCGTATTTCGTATATCACCTTCACTGCCCCGCCCTATCCATTCATACGTAGGAGGGCTGTGGGTGCTTTTATGCTATTATTAAAATCGCAACGCTGCAGGAGGCATTACAGGGCATGACTGAATGCTGCTCGCTGATTGCTTCGCTTCAAAACCGCTAGACAATTGTTGAACAATTCTCTGCTACTCCACTGCCACCCTAGGCGTTACCCCACGACCTGTGTCAATATTTCGGTGCTTAACCGCGGCAATTCCAAAGAGGTAGCGGTATGCGGACAGACTGAATTGCTTCTGGATTATGAACGGCCAATTATTTCCTCTCATCAATGCCTCTTACTCGTTCATTCACGGGATTGTACAAAAGATTCAGTAAGAAGCAATTTCCAATTACCACAATTCTAAGAATCGAGTAGTCATGTTTGCACTGCCGAAGATATCATCGCCTGTTCAGTGGCGAAATGAACATACCACCCCCCTTAGAGTGACTACATTAGTTTAACGTAATGCAATTGTAAATCATCAGACGACTTCATATTCCATCCAATCCAATTTCTTACTGCACTGGGAGATTATTTCGCTATCTTTGCCGAGAGGCATGTCATTGATAGTTCGATTTGAAGATTCCATTAGACAAACTTCAACTACTTTCAATCTACACCGTTTCCACGTAGATTGAGCAACTTCTATCCTACAACTATTCTTCCATGTGATTGAGAGATATCTGAACAACAGTGCTTTTATCAATATCAATACGATGCGTTCAATATTAAAAGATATTAAATATTAAAGATTTTTAGGGTAAAGATAGTGAAAATAAGGTAAATATATTAATAAATAACTCTTAGGCCTTCTTATAATACATGCGTATTTTAAATTTGTTAAATAAACCTTTAAAAAGTAGAAATTACAAAATATAGTACAAGAGGCTTCA